>CAJFCY010000227.1:0-21797 GCA_904066265.1 Eimeria zaria | reverse complement strand
TCCAAACCTCAACGAACAAGCCACAGAATAACGGCGCTGCGTGGATTGATACGCTGCTCGTCCTCTAACATGCAAACCTCCCTGCCGCCCCTTCCGTTGCCGGCGACTTCAAGAAGGCCGGGCATGACATCGTATAGCCCAGCAAGCAACGCACGTCCTGAACATGCGAAGAGTACAACTGCCTATGCCATGTTGGAAATTTCAAAATCACGGCACTGTATACAGTGCTATGGAGGTCCTACCCATAAGCTGCAGGCTTATGTGCAGAAGTGTACAGCGCCAATACGCCACTTGGCGGCCAATTGATGCCACATAGTGCGGCAGTCTACGCAGACAGTATCTTTGTGTCTCATCCGAAACGGCGCAAGTTTCTTATCCAGCGGCTTTATGGAAACGCGCTGCACCTCCCCCACGCACCACGCATCCTGGAACTGTAGCACCTCGACCGTCTGCTGGATTCGACGCACATGCCAACAACACGGTGCCGCATCACCTTCCACGTACGTCGACAGTCTCCATCGAAAGCATTCCTTACTCCTTTGCGACGACACTACCTCGAGAAATTGTCTCTGTCCATCGATGACCTACTCTCTGCACACACGCCACGTAAATCTCCGCACGTCTGCCAGGCATGCTCACCACCAAGACACACCACTATCAGGTGTGTACGTGTGCGTTTCAGAGGAACAGATTCACTTTGCACACAACCCTAATTCGGGTGTGTGTACTTGTTTGGTGATGCCGCGAGTGTTCCTCATAAATGTGCACAGGCATGCTCACTAACCCATTCAATTGCTCTGCGAGAGCTACGTTCGCAGCAGTTGTCTTCTGTCACCAGTGAGTCAAAAGAACATAGGCTGCTCGCTCAGTGCTTAATTATTTGCTCTTTCGTCCGATATACTTTCAAGATATGTAGCCTGCCTACTTCCCCAGGCATCAATGGAACGGGGCGCATACAAGCGAAATGCATCATGCTTATAATAGCAACTGTGATCACGTTAAGCTGGAGGGCGGCAGGGCCCGACTCAGTCGGCAACGTACCTTCAAGCTGTAGATGTTGAGCAACTGTAAGTTACATGTGTGCAAGATTTCTCCTTTCAGCCAGCCTAAAGCATATTAAACTATGTTTTGTACGCACTTGCTGCATCAGGCATCCGTGCTCAGTGATGCACAATCATACGCTTAACAGTGAGAACACGCTTCTGTGCGCTGATGAATGCGCTGCGTAAAGGCACGGCGGTTGCTTCTTTTTTCCATGCAGTCAGCAGATCGTTTTTCCACAAGTCACAGTGATGCCCATTTCCTTACACGTCCTACTAGGGTATACAGTTCTCGTAATGCGCTTTCCAACAGCGGGAAGCACAGACGCATTTTGCTGGTCTGTCACACTGTGGCAGCTAAGCAAGGTCGGCACCGTGCCCAACAGATGCAAGTACAGGAAATCACCTCGCCGCACACATCTACTTTGGCGTCATTTAATTCAACCACCGAAAACCTAGAGCACACCCTTTACGGATTTGCTACACTAATTGTTCATCAAAGTGATTTTCACAGTAGTTTGCTGGCACCTACAGGTGATACTAGTCGTGTGTTCTTCCGCTTCAAAGAATCATCATCTCCAGGAAGAAGCTTGCGCCCCTATAGTGGAGGTCACTATGCCATGCTATCAACAAATTTAACGTTAATATCACAATCTACACTATGCTACACCAGCGTCCTGCTCGCTCACATCTGGCCAACAGCTCAAGCCGATCGAGCCGCAATTGTCTTGCTTAATCAATCAGCAAAGAGTTCCCCAGGAGTCTGCTACGGGACTCCGTTACATGCATGGGCATTTGCGCAGGCGATCCAAATCAGCGCTTCATAGGGATACCTCCATTCACGTACTTCCTGCATTATACCACTATCTCCCCTTTGCCAAGCGTTGTCTCCCTGAGACGCAGACAAGTTGCACTTCCACTACACCTACTGGCGTACAAATGCCGACCTATTCACGTCAACCGATGCCTATGCAGAGCAGTCAATATCCCCTGTACTCCAGTTCCAGCAGCAGCTGTTCGTCAGCCCGTCGATTTCAGTAGCAACGAGAGAACAAGCTTGCGTGCTGCGTTGCGTTGTCCTGCGGCAACTGTCTTTTATCGTCAAGCAACAAGTCTATCAAGACGTGTGCATTTCCTATATCCCTAGATAGCGTAGCAGCCAAACCCAAACCCAAACAGCCTAGTAGCATATTGTGCATAGTCAGAATTGACACCGCATCAAACTGCAGAACGTGAAAAAAACTCTGCAACGTGCCTAAAAGGAGCAACTACTGGGAAGCTCCTCGTTACAGATTAGCACGATTTCTGCTTTCACCCCACCTAGATGACTTTGAACTATATTGTGTACGCTTCTGTTACATCAGGCACATTTCCCAGCTGTGTGCACTGCTGCATATCCAAATCCTGATTACACCAGTGAGAAGACACTTCGTTGCACTGATTGATGTGCTTTGCACGACCGCACGGTGATTACCTCCTTTCACCGAACAGGAGGCATACGTCTGCCGCGGGCGAGCAGTGGTACCCATGTAGAAGTTCGTACAAACAGTTATAAGGCTTCTACTTCCCACAATGGTGTGTAAATGCCAGTCGAAATATGCAGACGAGTTATGTTGCTTCACATACTGAGGTGGCAGAACAAGGCCGGCAACGTAGTCAACGACTGCACTTGGGAACAAACAGCGCGCCAAATACACCCATTAGAGCATCATTTAAACTGCATGGAAAGCATCTAGGACAGAAATTCTCGGCACTTGCTACACCATGCGTTCTTCTAAGCGGCTTTCACAGGCTCACCTGCAGGTGAAGCGTAATGTGCGTCCCTCCAATGCAAATCCACGTCTTCTAAAGGCACCGGCTATCTTCTATATCGCGTATCAAAATTCCGTACCATCAACTACCTTGTTGCAGAATACCATTGTCGACGTTGTGGTACGCTTTGCTCCTGCATGCCCACCTCTGGCTAACACCTAAAGGAGGTCTTTCAGCTTTTGTCCTATCTTGTCAAGGCGCAGAAACCCCCCACAGCGTACGCCACACAAAACCGTCACACTCGACATTCCGTAGTCCTCCACAAAAGTTACAATGTGCTTCTTACTGCCTTAGGCGCCAACACCAAGAGGCCATGCGACGAGCATGAGATACATCCAATCGTCCCTGTGGTTGCAGTGAACTGCAGAGCGGATTAAGCAAGCCACGCAAACTGCTCCGAAACTGCAGTTTCTTAGCTTAGTTGTCTGCGCTTCCGTTGTCCCATTGCCCTCTCCGCGCACTTTCTGAATCGTGCTCAAGAGGAAAATTAAGGCACGTCCATCGTCGATAAACCACAAACCAGGCTGCGGACGGGTCTTCTGCCCTGTGCAAAAATGCCAGTCTCTGCTACACTAAATAAAGAAACAGCCCCTCCATTGCACATGATGTACCAGGGCCACTTATTTGAATAGCATTTCTGCTGCTGCTTTGTGCATTGCATCCGCTGTTTACTATCATCGAACAGAAGCCATCCGTTGGAGCACGCCAGATGGATAACTGAACAGTAGAACCCGGCAAATAATATTCAGAGTGCGTAGACACCGTGCTGCAGCTTGGCACGCAATTAGTGTGGCGTGGAGCAGACGAGCTTTTGCTATGCTTTCGAGCGACGAAAATCAAAAAGGGACGGCAGCAGCTTTGGATGCCACAGGCGCCCGTATACTACGTATCACTGCGGCTGTCCCTTTTAACTTAAACTAAGTGCACCATATCTAATTCAAACCTTGTGTGTACTTTCTGGGTCATGCATGAATCGAGCGGGTGCTCAAAAACACCCTCATAACCTGCATATACCTTTAGGTATCGCCTAGCCCGCGTTTTGTCACCCTAAGGATACCGTCCCTTCCTGTCTAGCAAAAAACATTTAATCGTTGCAAACGGAGTTGGCCGCACCACATCTGCGCGAAAACCCTTTAACCTGTGGTTTGCGTACTGCCTTGAAACGTTTGGGCCATAATTGAAAAAGGGGAAGTAGCATGGCCGCAACTGCGCAACTCCATGAAACATGAGTGCTAGGTAAGATGTCCGGAAACTGCGGGTGCTACTCGACTCGGGCAAATGCATCGGCACATGCACGGGTAGACCAAAGCACCAAACCGCCGGAACCCCCCCTCCACACACTTCCTGCACGATGTCTTTATCGCCCCTTCGCCCATCGTTGTCTTTCTGAGGTGCACACGATTCGCACCCTCACTGAGCCGCATGCCGTACAATTGTGACAATTGTTACAATTGTCGCCGAATGGACGTCAGCTAACCTCCTAAAATATAAATGAAATTAAATTGCTTTTTTTTTTCAAAAACACGCCTACAAACAGGAAAAATCCCCCAGACCGCACCTTCAACTGCAAGTTCGTTTAGACGCCATGCGGCGGCACGGGCAGAAGGAGCTGAGAGAGAGAAACAATGCCATTCGTTGCTTCCAAGAACGCTCGAGAAACTGGCAACGTGCCTACAGCCCGCCTGTTTCCACGTGCGTTGCAGGCTTGGCAAAATGCCTTGGTCAGCCAGAAGATTTATTACTCCATCCACTCACATTCTGAGCCATGTGTTTATTGTACTTATGCTCGCCAACGTGCCTACAGGCTTTCGGGCCTATAGATGTCACAAGGGGATCCAGGAAAACCCGTCTTCCCACACAGCCAGTGCGCACCCCTGACAAACAATAGGTATACCCTCCAAAGCGCAGGTACCTCCCGCAAGGCATGCGTCACTGCAAAATGCAGACCGCGATTCGCACAAGAAACACGCTGTGGCCGAAAAAAATTACTGCAGGCGAACAAATTCGGTTTCATTTTCGGGATCTGTAGCTGAGCAGCAGCTCAAGATCACATGCATGCATAGTTCCGCGTCTTTACTCAAGCGGCGAGTGTCCAAAAGTGTTATTCTGCCTACCATCTGTTTCACATGCAATCAGAAACTACAATTATGCTGCTGCATGCAGGACGTTTGTCTTGCTTGTGCGTTTCCGGTCAATGTGCCATTCCTCTTCCCGAGTCAAGCAGCATAGTAAACAGTGGAATCTGCATTGCTGACTAATGCAAGCAAGTCCTTTAGTATTCCTAGTGAATCTAAATAACGCAAATGCGAGTCATATCTAGAACCGAGCGGGGCGTCCGATTGCAATCGCGGTAGCGGCGATGCTCGGAGGTCGAAAAAGGCCGCCAGCTTGACAAGAACGCGTTACCGCTAATTGCATCCCTGATTTGAAGAAGCAATAAGAATACGTACACGGCATAACACATATGTGGTATAACTGCTGTTTAAAAGCTGATAATATTTAAACGATGATATTTCAACGCACTAGCTGCAACGCACCTTTATCTAGACGGCGGTGGCCCCGCTGCGCAAGCAACATCAGGTATCATGCCATACTTCGCTCTGCGCAGCAGAGCTGTTCGTCGTCATCGTTGTGCAGAATACAACCGTTGCATAGCAAGTCAAACTTTCCGAGGGACACCCACGTAAAACCACATGAAATAAATAGTAGTTACAGCATTTCGGGGTGGATCAAGAATGAGACACACTAAGGCCGTGCAGTAGAATCCAACAGCTATAGCTGCAGCAACCATCTAAGGAAAAAGAACGTCAGCTTTCTGCAGCATGTAGATATTTACGAGCTGCTCCGTAGTAGCAAGCAACTAGCACCTTCTGCCAATTTGCGCACCACCTGCATCAGGCCGCCTAGTTACTATGTTCGAAGCCCTCCATGCGTTCCGCCAAGTAACGAACCTGAGTTCTTGGGTCGCCAGCAGCTATCTCTTCTTTTCACTGGCAAATATTTGGTGCATCGCAAAACAAGTTGGCAGTGAGTCCTTCGCGTGGAAACCAGGTAGACCCTGTACAACTGGGAGCCTTTTCATAGAGTAAGGCAACGTAGCGAATGCGACAATGTGACATGGGACGAAAATATAATTCTGCTCGGCACGAACCATGGAGACCAATGGCAACCTGCAGCTTACTCGGAGACCGAGTGCGGATTTCCTCACCCGCTATGTATAGCCACTAAGGCACGTATCTACCTTTGCGAGGAGACCCAGTGGCGGAGTTCTAACTTGCAGCGCATGCATACTTTCTGCGTTTTGGTCCTCTTGCGTCTACGCTCACCAAGTTGCCGTCGTACCATCCGCTATCAAGTGATCTGCATGGCGCTTCCACTCTCATATCGCTCTGTCAGCGTCCCTATAATTAAAGGGCACAACCCTACTAAAGTTTTTTCTGTATGAGGTGTACCGACAATATTGTGTAAAGCCATTCAACAACAGGGCAAATGAGGGGCATGATGTGATGCTTAGTATCACCTGTGTCCCCGATAGTGCTAGCTGTGCTTGTTTCAACGAAGGGATATCTCAACTCCGATATGTGCGTACTACCTGGCAGGTTAACTCAAAAAGGTGGGTTCTCTTGGTCAGTATCCCCGCGTATACGCCAATTCGTCAGTAGCGACTTGTGGGTAGTGACCGAATATGGTTGCCATTAGTCACTGAACTGCGTATTGGTAGGTCCTGTGCCTGAACACGCGGTAAACGCGTACTAACATAAGTATTTTTAGACAGTGCAACAGGAAGGCACATGTATGAAGCAACGATACGATGGAGTTGCAGTGGACCGATGAGGGCGAGCAAGGTTGGCAACGAATTCTGAACCCAATGCGTGTGCTAAGTACTCTTAGCTGTCGTGTGTCTGAGCTTGCAGGAGGCAAACGCCGCTTCTGGTAACTATGCCGTGCCATCTACGCACTCTCTGCAGCATGATCGAATCGGCACTACTCACTGTGGCTCTCTTCACCTTTCTGGTACTGCCTGCAAGTCTCTATCCCCGCGAGAAAAAGTCTAAGATCCACTCAAGCAATGAACACCCAGTATGCCTCGCACTGAGCTGGTAAATGGACCGTCGTATATAGTCGCTCAAAGTCTGTAGTATGCGCCATGTTTTCAAAACGTATGACAGCAGGGAAGATGAAAGGCATGGCAAGCTGCCCACTGGCATTAACCCAGGCAACGAATTGAAGGAGCCTAAGAAGGTTGTCGAAGCCATCAGAAAGTACAGGTGCTGGGCAGCGCTGTGTTCCAGGAGCTGCATGGCTGCTTGGCGGGTGTCCCACTACTAGCCTGTACGCACTAGCTACGTCGAGCGTTGATAAAACTATCTTCACCTTCCGGCATAAAACCCTTCACCTCTCCAACCCATGAACACAGTCACTTTCCATTTCTTGGATAATGAAATTTGCGCCCTTATCACAGATGCTGCCTGATATGATAATGTGAAAACTATCGCGTTAGCCGCATATTGAACGACGGAGTCTACGTTGCCGTAGAAAGCACAAAGGCCTGTAATTTTCGTACAGTCTTCAAATAAAACAGCAACAAGGCACACAAAATGATGACATGCGGGCCATTGGTCTGCAGTTCGGGAAAACAAGAAAAGTAAAGAGTGTTAGCACTTCGCTGCCAAAATGCAACTGTTGGTCAATGCTAGATGAACGCTTGTGCCTTCCCCTAAAATTGGAACTCAGCATAGGTCAATGATACTGCCTACGTACGTCCTTTTTCATACATTGGCTGCCGCTGTGCTTACTGTGATACCCGCACGTTACTTGAATCTGCGGTACACGCTGTTGTGCGTCCCGCTTCCTAAAGCTAGAAAATGTTCCTAAATGTGACGAAACCCTCAAGGCCCAGTCTGAAACGTCTAACAAGGTCGGGCATATTTGCATGAAGCAGTTCTACCATCCTGCCTCAAAACAATCAGGAGGGTAAAAGGGGGCGAAGAGACTTGAGAGGGCTGCCTCCTCTGGAAGCCTTTACATTCATGTCAAGCAAAAGAGGCAGGGAAACATTGGCAACTGGTTACCGACCCTCCTTCGCAAACCATTGTCTTCCAAAAGCCACTCACTTAGTATATACCCGAATAAAGCTGAATACTCACACGCTGCGACATGCCCGCATCAAATCAATGCTTGTCATGGATACACGCACCTCGCAGTACCATATGTAGCTCTTCGCCTTTCCGCATGACTACTGCTTTTTGGTATGGACGAAGAAACATCTCATACATCAAGAGCCAATCTACGGACTTTTATTTCGAACTGAAGCCTGCAATCCCGAAGTATTGTCTACGTTGCGGACCCATGCAGCAATAAGCATATGGAAGACGGGGAGTGGTACCGAACAAGGTCGGCAGCGCGCCCAGTAGCAGCCTCTCCTGAGCCGCCTAGTGCCACGTGCCTCTGTGAATTCTGTAGTCGATCCAAACGACGGGCAGTTGAGTACGCTGCTGTACGCACCAGCTGCATCATTTATCTGTCAGCGTTGCTCATTTAAATGCACCAACGCAGCTAGGTACCATACCAAGGAGTTTACGTGTTCATGCCTATTGCTCGTTTTCTCCAGTAGCAAGCCTTCTCTACGTTACAAGCTGGACTGCGGATTTTACGTCCTCGTATAGCCAAGTCAAAGCCTCCGTAATCGTACAGACTTTGATCAGCATAGCAATCTGGCACCCATGCACTACGGCATATGATAAAACTTCAGTTCCAGCTTCGGCCGCAGCACACTGGATAAATTTGAAAGCGTCAGCAGAAGGAGCGGGAACTGGAGCCAGTTGTTGATCACTTTTATCTCGATTTTGTTTGTGCTATATGCAAATGCCCTTGCATGTCTGCTGCTTTACACAAGCATCACATACACAAATAATGCCAGGCACGCACTTCCTACAACACGTGTTTGCCAAGTGCGTTTTAACTGCGGTGACGACGTCAATTTGTCCTTTTGGTAGCTTCGAATGTGAGCCTTACGTTCTAGCAATGTACTTTGCTTATTTCATGCAGTAGAGGTCCCAATAGGCCATGCGAAACTGTGGGCTAGACGTTCACAAAGCAACCTGTACGACCAGCCATTTCAAAAACTGCCAGTGGCTAGTATAACAGAATCTTCTCAGAGTTCATTGTGCATGCCTCCGGGCCTTTAAGGCGCCTCCAAGCACATATGTTTTGAGCTACCAACGTATTTTGCAGTATGCATATGGGTTCTTCAAGTTCTCTCGATGCAGTTTTCGCGCAATATCATCTAGCTCAAGGAAGCTTAACAAGAAGACTCAACATTCCCAGAGCGGAAAAAGCAAGGCCCCGGAAGGACGGTATGATCTGCGTGCATGTAGCTGTAGCGGCTGCGCCATCCGGATGCTGTACCACTTGTGCCCGGGACGGAAAACGTTAACCGATTGATGCTGGTAGTGTAGCAACCGCTGCAGCTAGGAAGCTCTGCTTCGCGTAACTCAGTGCTTATGCTGCTAGATTCAAGAGCAGCATATACTACCATGCAGGTGGCTCACTTTCTATGCCGTGCCACTACAGACCCGGTGTTCACGCTGTTGTTACCGTATATGCACTCGGTACTTCATATTTTTAACAAGCAAATGCCCCTGCTCATGACAGATCTTGGAGGCCGCACAAACTCCTGTACTGCCTCACGATTCTTAGTAATTACTTGCTGGTAGCCGGCTACACGCATGAGAGCATACAGAGCAATGGCCAGTGGAGCAGTATTGGCTCCAGCTAATGTTGGGGATATTGTGCGTTATATTTGCACTATTATCTACCAATACATCGCAGCAAGAATCCATACAGGCCGCATATTAAAGTCCCAGGTAGAGTGCACCGCAGAACCATGCTAGACCTCTGGGATTGGTAGTAAGATCAAAAATGCACTGATGATGAGGATATACACAGGACACCTCAAGCACATTTAAAATGCCGCCTATTGCGGGCCTTCGCGCCCTTCGAGATGTTGCCCTTCAGCCAGAGGACTACTCACTTTCGTGCCTGAAGCTTAATTGTAGCCCGGCGTCCGCGTGGAATCCCTTGAAGCCTTTACTTGTAAAGTTGAAAGGTGCTCAAGGATGACCCAGTACCAGATGCGCCAAAACAACGAGGAGGGCGAAGAAGGTCGGCACCGTGTTGAGAAAGGGGGCCCCCAGAGTAGCTCTTTGATACATGTTACTGTGCTATCACCTAATGACTCAAGGAGCGAATACCTAAGTAGCACCCACTACATACATCCTGCACCTCAATTGTGTGCGGACACGATGCCCGCCGTGAATAACGTATAACCTTCGGAAATGACTGGTCTGCTATTTGCACCTGTGCAAAAGAACTGTCTTCACTCTGCAACAGCTGCTTATCGTCTTCACCGCACGTCAAAGCGCTACCTAGACGTTCTCGATGAGCTGTACTATTTCAGACAACTGAAAAGCTGAACCAAAACGGCAACATGACTTTGGAAGTAGCAGCAGCTGTGGTTGCGATGAATCAAGAGAGTTCAAGAGGGTCCGAAGTATGTCAGAAGTCTGCATCTGCTGAGCCGCCATGGGCAACAGGCGCCTTCGGCCGCCCCAGACCAACCACATGAAAAATATCTCAATGTTGCTGTCTGCAGTTCTGGTTAGGCGCCCCAGTGTGACAGCTATGCGGCTAGAGCTCCACACACGATATTCTGTAGAAATCGAACTGCCGTGTGGTGTCCTGTGACTCCTGCACGTTTCCGTCATTCAGCCTTTCATAGTGATACGCTCGTACTGGATCACACCTCGAACTTCCAACTATTTGCTGGTGCCAAAAGCCATGCCATTATCCCAATCCTAGAGGTTTTAAGCCTCTTCATCGGAGAGTTCCCCAATGCTGTTGCAACGAGTCAGGACAGCTGAATACGTATGGCGGCGTACTCGAATGCGCTGCATCTGCTGTGGCTCTGTCGCGTACGCATTGACGCCTCTGCCACTCGGTGCCGACAGAGAATATGTGAGGAGTGCTGCTGCACCATGCGTCCATCGATAAGATACTGAAAGTGTTTTACAAGTACCTCCAAGCGACGCCCAATCTTCTTGACGGCACCTTAGTGCGCTTGCCTGAATCTATACAGCAAGCAGTAGTTGCTTCGTGCACCACCCGTTGAATCGCTACCTGAACCGCCACTTACAAACTTTCAGTGATGAAAAAATCCATACCTTACTAGACGAATGCGTACGCACTCGCTCAAGTGTGCCTTCATCGAGGCTATGCTCTTTACCTAGCAATGCCATAAACAGGTACAGTCACAGGCTGTATTCTACGCAACACCGCAATTGGTTGCTTCCGGCAAAGCAACTGCGACAGCACAAGCCAAGGCGCAACCGAGCAAACGTTTGCAACGGTGGAAGAACAACAAGGTTAGTTCTGTGTGAATGGGAAAACAACTGGCAGGCTGCGCATGTAGACTGAAGTGAGGTAAAAGTCGCAGTTGCACTGGCAAGGACTGCAAGAAACCATAGGTAGATAAGCCGGCAACACGCGGTTGTTGAAATGATCATCTTCGTCTGTCATAATGACGAGTACTATCGGACATGTAATGTGCTTTCTGCGCATCCCGTTGCCGAACTGCACCGAAACATTGCGTTTACAACAGAAGGAGAGGGTTTTCACGCGAATGCGTAACAAACGGGAATCTCCTGCCTGACGAGAACAGGCAGCTCTCAAGCAGAGCGCATCTGGCATGGCCAAACGACCCTATGATCTGCGTCTGTCGCTTAGTGCAAAGTAATGGACATCTTTATGAAGCAGGTAACGGGTAGGTGGCACGAACTGTAATACGGTAACCGCGACAGGCTTGCGGGTGGAAATGCAACGCATCCAGATACCGACGTCGCTCTGCACACGGAAGACCGAAGTAAGTATCTGGATGTCTTCACTAACTAGATATATCTCATGCACGTCTCTTGTTTCGCCACTCGTTTCAACCTGCGGTCTCCTAAAGAACATCATTTTCCCACTTCGTGACTAACTTCCCTATATTCCTATATTCCGTATATGCTCTTTGTCCTTCGGAAGGAAAACAGTCAGTTTCTCGTACCAGTGCACCTGCACGGGTTTTGGCTGATACCAACAAACAGCATCGTGCTTAAAACATGCCTTTCAAAGGGAATTTTGCAAACTGCGTTTTTGTTGCTTTGGAGGTTGGGCCAGTACAGCCACGGGGCACACAGGCTCCTCGGCATGAGGCCAGCTCTAATTGCGGTGGTGCAAAATCAAGGAAGCGGCGCTGAACCAGGAGCGTGCTCACAACCCGGCTTCCGATCAATTCCGTTACGCACCTTCTGCTACTCCGCCATCTCTCTTAATCACCTGCCTGTCAAACAAGATGCCTAAGGATTTGTGACATTATGCACGTTTCAAACCTATGCTGCCCCCTGCGGATGCATCTTTCAGCCACGTGGCGCTTTTGGATCTGTGCTGCAGCTACTTCCTGCTCACACCGAGTCGCAGTTGCCTTGTACAACGCATGGCTAATTGTGACTTGGACGCTTCTTTGCACTCCCGCAAAACTTGCTGTAACAAGGATATCAAAATGCGTATATGAAATGGGGTACGTGTCCAAAGATAACAACTGTTGAACAAGGTTATTTCTTATGCGTGTGTGGGTCGGCAGTTTGACGCCAGTGGAGCGGGCGGCATACCACTTCCAAGTACAGCAGTAATTACTCCAGAGGCATGGTGTACGTGGTGGCCCTATGCATACAAGTCTGCCAATACTTACCGGCTGGCTCCGCATACCTGCTGCACCTGATCAAGCATCTGGCATCGCGGTTGCTTGGTGTTCAAGGCAAGAAATAGTATGAAGCCTCGCGACTGGGCTTACTGAAGAAGGTCATTTAATGTTGTTTTTGGTTTAGAGTGCTTTGATAGATAGCAGGGGAGAGATACACGGACAACGGCTGAATTCTGTGCCTTGTGACGAGTCAAGGAAGCCAACACAAACCAGCAGTGCGTCCAAAAACACAGTGACGCCGGACAGCGCCATGTCAGATGCACGTGTACCCCGACCATTCAGCGGAACTAGTGCGTGCCTAAATCCTGCTTTACACGCACTGACTGCATCACGAATGCATACGCACCCCAAACGCCAAACTGCACATCCACACGAACCCGTCCAACACACTGTTTTTACTGAGCATGTCGTACTAGCACGGGGTGCGCCACATAGGCAAAGGTGCGTTCGTCAAATACCAACTCTGCAATTTTATATTCACCTAAATTGGCTAAGGCCAGCGGTGCACTGTGAAACAGCGGCACGTAAGTCTCTGTTTCTTGGGTGCGGCTACCTCTGTTCAGCTCGTCCCAAGGTGCCCACAAGTACACCTTGCCAGACACGCACGAACTGCATGTTGGATGAATCAACCATGCGCTTGCAATGCTACTGAACAGCACCGCATGGCCTGAGACGGCTGCTGTATCTATGTGCGGATGCGTCGCTGCGACGGCGGACCCACTCAAACACCAAAGCCCTTCATGCTCACGCCAAACTGCTAGCTGGGTTTTGCGTCAACGCCTGCAACATTGTATGTTCGTCGCATCAGCACGTCAAAGCGGGAAAAGCAGGACGATTAAGGCACAGAGCAATAACCCTGTTTCTGATGAGCAAACGGAGCCCCATAAACTCGACATTGTGTTCAAATGTCCGGATGGCCAACCGTCCAGAAGCAGTTCGCCACCTGCGACTGTTTCTCCCCCTTTCAGCCGAAGGTGAGCATTTTCGAAACAGTTAAATGTGCTTACTGGCTTCAGTGTTGCATCAGTCAGCTTCATCCTGCCCAAATGCAACTACCGAAATTGCCCCTGAGTCGGAGTCCGCCACGGCGAGTACCTGCCTCACCACTAGAGCAGCGATTGCGTACATCGCACCCCGCAGGGCCACTGGGCATTTAGCATGGAAACAAGAACGACCAGCCGTTAGCATGCTTTACTGGCGTGGTGACGCAGTGTGGGGCACGAAGGGAGTGTCATTAGCCACACACTCCCTGGAGGAACGTTAAGAGCAAAGCTCCGCGATCGCTGCAAACGCAACGTCACATCAAGACGGCCCAGAGGGCTGGCAAACCGTCATTGGGCTTCGAACGTGATGGTCTACTATTCTTTCAAACAGTGACCGCAAACAGACTTGGTTAGTGCTTCGCCAGCGGTGCGCAGACTGGCAAAATACCTGAAGGCCTTCGGAAACTCGGCTCACAAACCACTGCAACACAGCACTGCAAAACAATGTCCTACACATCGCCGCATTTCACTTCATGGTCTGCTTTCTCCCACTGCAGTAGCGCATGGTCCAGATATGTTTTTTACGCCCAGCAACGAACGCACCTCCTGAGCGTACGCAGTGCAAGGCTACCTACACCTGGCGAACACGTAAACAAACCCAATTTGTTCAGGATGCTGTGCAAGCCCTACCCACAGGCCGTACGACTTACTTCAGAGTTCTCAAATATGCGTCCCACTGGCCAAATGGTGCCACGTCTTGCGTACGTCTACTCCAGCCGTTGCTACGACTCAGAGCTCCGAGCTCTGGCTCCGACAAACCTGCATCTCAAATCTCCCCATGAAACAGCATTGCATCTTCCCCAGGTAACACACATCCTGGACGTTCAGTGCCCATATCGCCCGATGGATATAGCACACGCGCCAAAACAAATGAACTGGAAAAGTTGCTGTGTAAATCTAGGCTTCGCGTTGAAGCCTCTCCTGAGGCAGCGCTTCGTAAAGAAGTTGCCCCTGCCCATCAAGAAAACCACTACCTGGGTAGACGCTGCATAAATCTTCGCACGATTGAGAAGCATGTTCAGCAGCACGGAAAGCCACTAGGAGCTGCCTGCATCTGAGGTCTACGTTAGTTTACCCACTTGAACACTCCGTCAACTCGTCAATCTGCGCTGGCTTTACGTCGCACTGCAGCCACACACTTCCTGGCAATACATTCTCAACACCTACCTGCTGCTGGTGAAATCCCACCAGAAGGAAACAGCACAGAGCTGTGGCTGCCTTCCAACGTGTTTCAAGCCTGCCACTCCATTGCTGCGTTCTACAGTTGCTCCCCAGAGAAGGGGTAGATGTCTCCAAAGCGGTGTACAGCCCGACCGGGCAGGCAGTGGACTTCGGAAACTCGGCCCACACGCCACTGCAACGCGGCACTGCAAAACAATGTCCTACACATCGCCGCATTTCACTTCATGGTCTGCTTCCTCCCACTGCAGTAGCGCATGGTCCAGATATGCTTTTTACGCCCAGCAACGAACGCACCTCCTGAGCGTACGCAGTGCAAGGCTACCTACACCTGGCGAACACGTAAACAAACCCAATTTGTTCAGGATGCTGTGCAAGCCCTACCCACAGGCCGTACGACTTACTTCAGAGTTCTCAAATATGCGTCCCACTGGCCAAATGGTGCCACGTCTTGCGTACGTCTACTCCAGCCGTTGCTACGACTCAGAGCTCCGAGCTCTGGCTCCGACAAACCTGCATCTCAAATCTCCCCATGAAACAGCATTGCATCTTCCCCAGGTAACACACATCCTGGACGTTCAGTGCCCATATCGCCCGATGGATATAGCACACGCGCCAAAACAAATGAACTGGAAAAGTTGCTGTGTAAATCTAGGCTTCGCGTTGAAGCCTCTCCTGAGGCAGCGCTTCGTAAAGAAGTTGCCCCTGCCCATCAAGAAAACCACTACCTGGGTAGACGCTGTATAAATCTTCGCACGATTGAGAAGCATGTTCAGCAGCACGGAAAGCCACTAGGAGCTGCCTGCATCTGAGGTCTACGTTAGTTTACCCACTTGAACACTCCGTCAACTCGTCAATCTGCGCTGGCTTTACGTCGCACTGCAGCCACACACTTCCTGGCAATACATTCCCAACACCTACCTGCTGCTGGTGAAATCCCACCAGAAGGAAACAGCACAGAGCTGTGGCTGCCTTCCAACGTGTTTCAAGCCTGCCACTCCATTGCTGCGTTCTACAGTTGCTCCCCAGAGAAGGGGTAGATGTCTCCAAAGCGGTGTACAGCCCGACCGGGCAGGCAGTGGACTTCGGAAACTCGGCCCACACGCCACTGCAACGCGGCACTGCAAAACAATGTCCTACACATCGCCGCATTTCACTTCATGGTCTGCTTCCTCCCACTGCAGTAGCGCATGGTCCAGATATGCTTTTTACGCCCAGCAACGAACGCACCTCCTGAGCGTACGCGGTGCAAGGCTACCTACACCTGGCGCACATGTAAATAAACCCAATTTGTTCAGGAGATCCTAGCTCTAGGCAGTGAGCCTGGCTCCAGATTCCTGAGGCGCATTTATGGCACTCATGGAACAAATGGTCAACCGACGCCGTGCATCGCAGGAAGCTAGTCAGGCAGCAGCTGTGCACCCCGTCTGGCTTTGAAACTTTGCCGTTTCTAGTGAGTCTATGGAACAGCGTTGCATCTCACACAACCAGGACACATCCTGGACGTTCAGTGCCTAGGTCGCCTTGTGAATATGGTGAACGCGCTGAACTGCATAAACTGCTGTGCATGCCTAGGCTTAGCATTGAAGCCTCTTTTCCCACGATGTTTTGCCGAGAGGTTGTCCATATGTATCGAGCAACGCACTGCCTGGGCAAACGCCGTATAGATCTATGCACGGTAGAAAGGCTTGCAAAGCGGCACAGAAAAGCGTTAAAGGGTACCTAAATTTTGAGCATACACTTTAACATTCTGCCGAATCCTGTGTCTTTGATGGCTTCCCATCCCACTGCAGCCACACACTTGCTAAAAATACGTTGAGAGTCTTCGCAGTGGCAACAGTAACGTCGCGTTATGCCGGATATTCCCGATCAGATAAGAAGCTGGGGTTGCAGTGGAGGTTCGTGTCGAATGCGTCTGTGCGGTCACTCCTTGGCCCCGGTGATGCATAGTCGGTTCCTAAGTCATATGTACCTGGAGGTCAAAAGGGTAGTCCACATTCTGTGATCCAAGTAATTGGTTGAACGTCTCTTTTCTTATCGATGGATCGTCGCCTCGTTGCCAATGCATATTTCCGTTTTGCCTGAATTTTCTGCCTGCAGATAATCCATGCACCGTATCCGCGATTGCTGAAAAAGAGGTTCTCGTCGAATCCCAGAGCAACTATCCTTCCCATGGCATTTCGAAACAGTGCACTGACACGGCATACAGGCGAAGTGGCTTGATGCAACGGCAACTGCGATTGCGACAAGCGACATACGCTGCAAACTCCCCGAAGACTTGCTTTGAAGCCCCGGTTGCTGATGCGCTCTGTAATAGATCTGCCTGATTTTCATGCAGAACAAGCCGCCCAGATGGGTTGCAGAATGCTTGGCAACTGGAGCGGCTAGGCAGTTCTGTGCACAATGCATCAATGCTCTTGCAGCTGTCGCCAAATACCAGCCTGTGTCTTACAAAATCCTTACTTACAGTTGAGCGCGCGCTCGGTAACTCAGGTGCTTTGAAACTGCTGAGTTCTCAGCTGTTACCTTCTCTCGCTAAGCAGCTAATGCGCTCCATCCCCGAGTGACAAGCTGCTTCGTTAGCCTGAGCTGCCCTCAAGATACGTAGTTTTCGTACTTCCTTGAAAAGCACGGCAGCGAGGCACATGTACGCAAGGCGTCACATGCACAGTAACAACTACGCTAGCGGAAAACTGCTTAGAAGCTGTGGCTGGTAAGCATCCCTGCCGCACGTGTGCATGATTCATCCTTTGAGTCCAGCGGGGGGTATTAAACTGAGATGGCTACTTACCAGCTGCATCAGTCATTCCTTCCAGCGATCCTCCGTGATGTGCAACCATATTCCCGTTAGCCCTTGCTGATCAGTGGGCTTTACGCCATCGTATAGCTGCCTTCCGCCCCCAGCAAGTACGATGTTGCGGTCCTAGGGCGCTTTCAGCCGTTAAGTAAAATGTCCCATGTAAAAGCACAATGCAGCAGTCTGTAAACATGGGAAGTCTACAACAATGCAGGCGAAAAATGCGCCGCAACACCAAGCAACTGTAGTAGCCGTGACCTCCCCATAAAGCGGCACAAGGCCAACGAAATTGACAGTCCAAAGCTACGCAGCCCTACTGGCACTGACAGCACCCCAGCCGAAATGACAATCCAGCTAAGAACTTGTTGAAAGATTCCTGGACCGAAATCATATTTTTCGTGCGCAGTCTGCAGCTTGAGATGGGGCCGTAGTAGCTGTTTTGTCGTGGAACAGGGTTGTTGCAATGCTCCAAAAAGTAGCAAATGCAGCTTGTGTCGCGACTCCAGCTAGTAACCAGAGGTTCGATTAGAAACACCTACGAGAACTTACTAGCTATTGTACAGATGTCAAACAATGCTGCAGGGAAACACTGCCCCACGTATGCGGAACCCGCCTGCAAACGGCGGCGGGGATGCCTTAAGAAGTCGGCAATGAGCTCAGGAACTGCCTGTCTGTGAGAAATGTGCAATGCCGTTAGAGCAATTCCGGGCAAGCAACGTATTCGCATGCACTTGCAGGGACGGACCTACATCCTACAGGGTGCTTTAAACACAGTTATGCTCACGGCATAGAAAGCACGCTTCCGAGCCGGTGATGGGCCCAACATTACCATAGGGCAACTTTCCCTCTTTTGTACATCAAGGCGTGTGCTTCCACTTCCCAAAACAGAAGAACAACGAGACACATGGAGGCGAACAATATCGCATGCCCAACGGAAACTGTGATCACAGCGAGCATCAGAAGCCGGATGAAGACAGCAAAGTGCGTAGAAGCTGAGGATGCTAAGAAGCCTTGCCTAGCATCCCTGCATTTATCCTTCGAAGCCCGCTGGTGGAAGTTTCTCCAAGCCGTATGCTCACCTGCTGTACAGGACACTCCTTTCAGCGACGGCCACCGATGCCAAGCTACGCGCTGACTAGTCCTGGCTTCACAGTGGCTTTAGGGTTTACCGCTGGATGCCTTCAGTATGCAGCGAGTAGCGTACATCGCTTCTAGGGAGCGCCAAGCTGGTGGCCAGACCTTCCGCGGCAAGCGCAAGGAGCTGCAGTCTTTTGGTGATTATTTTCATGGTACAGTGACAATGCAGGCGAAGGGAGTACCACAATGAGGAGCAGATATTGTAGACTTTAGCAGCAGATAATGTGGCACGAGAAAAACAGGAAGGAGAAACTGAAACTACCAAGCAACTGTATCTGTGCTTCCGAAGCTCCAGTCAAACGCAAGAAGTGAAGGCCCCACCGATCACTTCTGCAGCATGTTTACATCAGAATTATGCCATACGCGGTAAATGCTGCGAGTTCAGTGTCGCAGTACTAACAGATTTGCTGTGGGGGATAGTAGCAGCAATGCTCCAACAAACAGCAAACACCGCATACGGCGCGACTCGTGCTAGTAACTGAAAGGCCGGATAGAAACACTCACGAGCTATTATACAGTCTTCAAACGAGGAGCCAGCAAGTGTACTGCTCTAGGTATGCGGGGTCCCATGACGACGGCGGGTGAGGTGGTTTAAGAGGTCATCAACGCGCTCAGAAACTGAACCGCTCTCTGTGATGAGCGCCCACGGCTACGCCACAGGACCCAGGTAACGAAGCCCTAAGTTTGCCCATCAGCCCACTAGCTGCATTGTATGTCAACCACAAGTGTGCTCATAGCAGTGAAAACACATTTTTGCTCGTTGAGCGTGTGCGTGCTGCATCACCCCCTTGCGGCTGCCTCTCTTCACCAAAAAATCATCATATCAAGAGATGGAAGCTCTCTTCTTCTTCAAACGTTACAACGAGATATATGCAAAGGAATAACATTGAATGCACAGTAACCGCGATAAGCAGCGGAGCCACGAAGGTGCGAAGAAGCTGCGGCTGCTACGCAGCCAGATCTGGCATGTTTGCGTAACCTCTTTTTCCATTCGATAACTCGGCCACTTAACTGCGGACTACGTACCTTCTGCGCCAGTCATTCTTTCCATTGATCCCCAGAGTGATACAATCAGTGTCTGTTTAACAGGGTCTGATTGGTCCTTGTTGCGCAGTGGGTTGGAAATCATCCCACAGTTATCTACTTTCTCTAGCAAATGAGAAGTACTTGTTCTACGGCGCATGAAGCCTCCAATGTAAACTTGCAAATCTGTAGATTTTGCAGGACTTCGAAGGGGCATGCTGCCATTGCAGATAAAAGAATCGGCGCAACGCCGAACAGCAATCATAGTTTATGCTAACCGAACATGCGGCGCAGAGCCGACAGAAAAGCGAGATTGAGGCAACCGAACAACTGATGTGTGCTTCCCAAACTCCCGTCAAGCACAGAAAGGACAACGCCACCGAACGGTTGTTACGCTGCAGAATGCGCTCACCAAAGTCGTCTATTGACGTGCTGATCGCACGGCTTGTGGTGTCGCAATATCAACTGCTTCGCTGTGGAGCGCGGTCGTTGCGTTGCTCCAACGAGTTGCAGTTGTCGCATATGCCACGAGTCCAGTCATTATATGAACGTTTCTATGGAAACATTAACAAGCAGAGAAACTGACGTCATGCAACGAAGCAGGGCCAAGACTGCTTCAGTTATGCGGGGCCCAATAGCAACGGCAGCTACAATGACATAAGGGGTGGGCGACGAGCTCAGGAACTGCAACTTGTTCTACGGTGTGTCTCTGTGTTAACGTGATTCCGCCCGGGTAACGAAATCCTGTTCTCCCACCAGCACACTTTCTGGATTGTGTTTTGACAACAATTATGCCCAAACCAGTTAAAACACAGTTGCGCGCTTTCATTGGTGCGCTTCGCATCACCCGACGGCGGCTGCTCTCCCCAGCGAGCAATACTCATATGGAGGCATGCACTTTTACCACTTCACCAAACAACATAGCAGTAGACTAGGCACAGGCTAATAACAGCATATATGTGTAGAGAGAGTTGTGACTGCGACAGGCAGCAGGAGCCGGACGAGGCCAGCAGCGTGCTTACTTGGTGGTGCACTTACGCAGCTCTTTGTTGCATATCGGCATTTATTTTTGTAGCCAGCTAAAGGACATTAAACGTATGGCTTGCACTCATCTGCTCCATCAAGCAACCGCATCAGCTATGTTCAGTGCAGTGCACCAATGCTCGAAAAGGCCCTTAGTGCGAAGTGGGCTTCATGCCGTTGCGCACCTACCTTCCATCTCCAGCAAGTTACACCTGTCTGCGCTAAAGCGCATCAAGCCGCATACGAAATTCTTCCATGTAAGCAAACAAAGTTGTAGTCTGTGGAGAATTTTACAGGCGCGAATTCAGACGAAATAGGCGGCCAAACGCCGAATAGAAATCACAGCTTGTACACACAAATGCTGCAGAAGGTTCGCAGACGTCAGCAATCAAGGCAGCCGGACAACTGTGTCTGTGCATCCGCCATTCCAGTCAAGCGCAGCAAATAACAACCAGTCCACGCAACTGCTGCAACACGCTCGCACCGAAATCGTGTTCTACCGTCCTAGGCACACAGCTCGCGGAATCGCACTATCATCTGCTGTGTCGTGAAATATGATCGCGGCAGTGTTCAAAACGCAGCAGGCGCCTCATGCTCAACGATGTCAATCAGTAACTAATCAGTGTAGTAGAAACACTCACGAGCTATTTTACAACCGTCAACGGATGCAAAGGAAATCCATCTCTTTGTTATGCAGGAACAAAGCCCAATGGTGGTCCGGAAGAATCAAGCGGCCGACAACGAGCTATGTAAACGCAGCTCGTTGTGTGGTGAGCATCCATATCTACGCTATGCTTCACAAGGAGTGGGTTCCAAGATTCGCACATCTACTCACTTGCTGTATTGCGTTTTAACCACCACGATACGCACACGAGTGAAAAGACATTTTCACGTGCCGACCAATGCACCTTGCAGCATCCCTCTGCGAGCGCCCCTCCTCACCA
>CAJFCY010000226.1:0-21822 GCA_904066265.1 Eimeria zaria | reverse complement strand
ATATATATATATATATGTAGCGCAACTGGAGCTTTGTTAAATAGTACTTGTTAACGAAAAGGATTGAATGCAATTTTGCAGACACAAAACTGTCATTCTGGTGGTGTGTGTTTACTTCAGACAGGAGCTTTCAAGGGAGCTGGAAAGTCGACATTTGCGCTGCAAGTGCATCCGCTGTCGCGAAGTGAAGGATGAGCAGATTGATTTGGGGTGAGCCGCACCTTTCTGCCTACTTCATGTTTCTTCAATCGCGCCGACTCTGTCGTGCAAACGTGTTTGAAAGAAGTTGCGCTCCATCGTTTAGGGTCGGCGCTAGCGCAAAGGTCTTATGAAAGCAATACCCTGGGAGTTTACAATGTGAATTCGGAGGTTGCTTGCGTTTTCTTTCGTGCCTTTAGGGTAGCAGAGTTATGCGTTCGCCGCTACGAAACAAACGGAGGAGTGGAATTTTTTTTGTCCTTTGAAACACCAGACAGGAAGACCATTTTCGGCTTTCTTCGGCTAAGACTTCGTGATCGGAGGTCTCCACGGGATTGCCCCTTTAGCGTGTTGAATGGGGCAGCGCTGTTGCGAGAGCTCCACGTCTACGGTACGCTCTTTGGAGTGTGTCTCCGAACGCCTATGCCGCAGGAATGCTTACGTTTCCCGTTTCTGTGTGCTTTGCATTGTACCGGGGAGAGAATTGTTCTTCACATGTGTTGCTTTCTCGGTTGGATGCTTCGCTTCTGCAGCGCAGGCTCGTGCCAGGCTGCAGTTGCTCCTGTGGATCATCGTCCGGACCAGTGTGTTTGTGGTACGGGTGCAGGGCGTCTAGTTCCCCACGGAGAAGCGAAGAGCAGCGGTGACTTACGACCTCAACATGCGGGATTTGGCAGGCGGTTGATACAGGCTGCAGAAATTGTTGCTATGGCCAATGGTAGGAACGTCCCCTCTTCGCGTTGCATAGTGTGGATTTCGGGGTTTCGAAGCTCTTCTAGTCATTCGATGTCCTGGACAGGCCTATAGGCAGATACTTAATCATGCATAAACACGAATGCACCCTCGTTAGACTTGGTCTTGATATTTGTACACGTAGGCATGTTGACTAGTGTTCTGCACGATGAGCTAACTGTGCCGCGTGCCGTATTGGAGAGTAGTTGCTCCTTCGATAGTAAAGGGCAGGCACGTGCGTAGTTGGAAGGACTTTTTGTGCGCATTCGGCCCCTTCAAAAAAGGAATACAGCCGCTTTGTTTTCCACGATGCATGGTGCAATTTCCCCTTTCGTTACGTCTCGGTTCCAGTGGCTCTTGCTTTACCAGTTGGGCTGGTGTTGCGAACCAGGTTACATGCGGATGGCGGTCATTGCCGGCATCGGCACAAGGGAGTATTACCGTGCAAGCGGCTACAAGCTGGAGGATTCGTACATGGTAAAGGATTTGACTGTGTCGGGTCTGCATGCTAGGCGGCCAGATTTGCTTGCTGATCAGCCAAAGCAGCTGCTAATTGAGTGCCAAGATTTGCAAAGAGCAGCTGCACAGTTGTTGCTTACATTGCCGCCCAAGGCACCACTCAGGAAAAGCACAAACATGGAACGAAACAGAGGAAAAGGCAAAGGGAAAGCGAAGACAAGGGCGAAACAGGCGGAAGCGGACCCCGCCGTCCTAGCATCCATTGAGGAGACGAAAGAACGCGCAAGGGCTTTCCTTACTGAATACACAACAAGGACAGAGTCTATTGACGTTTGCGTACTTTTGCAGAGGCTGAAGGATGACGAAGAACGACAAGTAGAATCACCAGATTCGCCCGCGCTGTTTGCCGACAAGGATACATTTGCTGAGCACTGTAGCATGTACGCTGCACTGCAGGGAGCCAGCAGATCGAGTGCAAGCAGCAGACCCGCGACTTCCTTTTTGCATCGTCGCCTGGCTTCGTGGCTATTCGGTACTAATGCTGATGCATATGGGGCGGGCTTTTTGTTAGTCGCTGCCTCAGCTGCAACCGTTGCTGTTGCCGGTGTGGCAACCGGGCTTTTGTGGCTTGCCAATCGTAGACGGCATTAAGTATATGCATAAGTTACAAAGTAATGCTTCTTCATGTGGTATTGGCGGTAATGAATCACGTCCTACACAGTGCGGCAGTTTGTTCTGGATGGTTGCTGTCTGCGCATCTAGCGCGCAACACTCCAAGCTGTGCTTCCCACGTTCGTGTTGGAATGGATATGGGTTGGCAAAAGCCACTTTCTCATCCTAAAGAGCACTGTCTGCGAGGAGCCATGGCTCCCTAGACGCTTTTAGTCACCGAAGTTTTGTATAGTTTGTCTCTAGTAAATAATTGCAGTTCTCGGCTGGGCCGTGATGGGCATCCCAGTCGGATGTCTACATGCTTCCCCAACAGATGCTGCCGGCAGCCTCAGGGGGTTGAACACTGGCGCCTAGCTGTCATGGGGCCCTCGTGCATGCCCTGGCAGCTGCCCTTCACATTTCCACATCTTTCTGGCAGCGCATACGCCGCCTGTTGAATACATCTCCTGTGTATCAGAGAAACTGAGCAGAAAAGGTTGAGTTGAGGCCGTGACCTAGCTTCCTCAGAATTCATTCCAGCTTGTTACATATCAAACCACGCAGGCGTGGACTATTAGCACCCCTATCGTCTATCCTGCTGTAGCATGACGCCTACATGTACTGGAAGGAAAACCACTGCTGAGCGCAGCAACACCGAAGTCTAAACGTATCAGGTGAAATGAACAACATTAATTTTAAGATACCCCGACTGTAGGAAAAGTGCACCCGGCCTAGGCAGCCCTCTTCTCGTCTTTGGGTTCCTCCTTGCCCTTGGGGCGCATGGAAGGAAATAGTATAACCTCCTTAATTGTGATTTGGTCGGATAAGAACATAGTTAGTCGATCTATCCCAATGCCCCAACCAGAAGTAGGGGGCAAGCCGTATTCCAAGGCCATCAGGAAGTTCTCGTCAATTGGGCACGCTTCATCGTCTCCCGCTTCTTTTGCCTGTTAATGCGCATAAACGGACAATCCACATACGAACAACAATTAAAACACTATCTAGAAACCGCAGCATAATACCTGCTACTGCTGTTCAACGATCTGTGACAAGAACTTGTAGTGGTGCTCACCTTTAGCTGCTCCATAAAGCATTCACGTTGTTTCTTCGGGTCATTGAGCTCAGTGTAAGCATTGCAAAGTTCTTTGCCCATCACAAAAAGCTCGAAACGCTCAGTCAGCTCAGGCTTCGATCTATGCCACTTCGCCAGCGGCGACATGACCTGCGGATGTTCAATGATGAAGGTCGGCCTAATGGTGCACTGGCTCTCTACAAAATGCGCGCCGACTGCATCCAATGCCTTTGCGGGAGTCACCGGGTTTGGCGGCTGAATACTGTGCTTCTCCATCAACCCTTTCAGACACTTCAAGCATTCGTCACCATCCAGTGGCCTTGGCAGAGTGACATTCGCCTGCTTTTCAATTTCTTCGACAAGGGACAGGCGCCGGAAAGGTGGCGTGAAGTCGAGCTCTACAACAGGCCCATTCGGACCCTCCGGATGAAACGGAATCTTGTAGGTACCGTGAATGGCCATTACCATTTCTGAAATTCACATTCAGAAATATTCAATATTCATGAATGCTTCAGTACAATCGTCACTGTATCTACCGAGGCAACACACAATAGTGCAGGATTTGCCCAAGTACGGCTGTGTGGACGTGAAGCTCAGCAGAATAGATGCGGTACCTGAAAGCATTTCCTCCGTGAGTTTCATCGTATCATTGTAGTCCGCATAGGCCCAGTAGAACTCGCAGGCTGTGAACTCGGGATTGTGAGTCATGTCAATGCCTTCGTTCCGGAAGTTCTTTCCGATCTCAAAAACTTTATCCATCCCACCTACGGTAAGCATTTTAAGGTAAAGTTCAGGGGCAATACGCATGTACAGATCTGTGTTCAAGTCGTTGTGATGTGTCACGAACGGTTTGGCATTGGCACCGCCAACAATAGGATGCATCATTGGCGTTTCAACTTCAACGAAGCCACGATTCTCCAAAAATTCACGAATAAAGCGCGTTATCTTCGACCTGAAGTCAGCACGAAACAGCTCAATCAACTAACAGGGTATACACCTATAGGAATACTATAATTCACAATGCCTTTGCCCCGAGCCTCTTAGGGGAATACGCATTTTTACTACGCTGTACCTGATCATAAATACGCGACGAGGTTCGTCATTGACTATTAGATCGATAAACCGATGACGATATCGCGTATCCAAGTCCTTCAGTGCATTCCGTTCGGGCAGCATGTGTAAACACGGCGTAAGCAACTTCATTTCATGAGGAAAAATCGACAATTCACCGCGTTTGGACTTCCCTGGATACCCTCGGATGCCTGAAAGGAACATATATTTTCACAACATCAACTCTTGAGAGGCATCCCCTCTCGGAAACATGGCGGTAGCTAAACAAAAGACATCCTTCTTCCTCACCAACAATATCCCCTCTTCGGAAAGCATTGTGAATTTCCACAAAGTCGCCGGTAGAAGGATCATGGTCAGCCAGATTTGCCATCACCTGCAGGCGATTGCCGTCGCCACGGACGTCGTAAAAACGCAGCTTCTGTCCACTTGCAGCAACGCGAGTCAACCGACCTGGAGACACAAAGCGCACAAGCCTCCCTATATGCGTCTCGTCCAGCCACTCCAGAAAACAGTTTATCAAAAGTAAATCCAACTGCGGCAGCTAGTTGAAAGGAGTAAACGATTCAATGGAAAATATCATGAAAAGACGAACCTGCCACACAAACTTCCTCCTCAGGGAGATGCTGCCCATCGGCCAAATCTCCGTATTTCTTTTGAAACTCTTCAAGAGTCATAGTAACCTGAAACATCACCCAGTTCGCATAAAACGCTCACGCATCCTCCCTCACATACATGGCAAAATCGATAAACCTGCGGGTAATTTCGGTTCGAGAAGTCAGGTCGAATAGTGTGTGCGTGTGTGTCTGTGTGTAGTTCCGCACACAACCGAGCACATGCCCCCGGGGCCGAACCTAACATCAAGCGGATAAAACAAAATGCATACGTTGAATTTGTGCGGATACGCAATATTCTGTTGACGTAGCCCTTCAACGAATTTGCAGCGGTTTTCATAGAAGACACGCGGGTCAAGTTCTTCATTTTCCTTCGGCTGAGCGGTTGCCGCTTTCTCTCCCGCATTCTCATTATTCTGAGCCTTCTGCTGTTTCTTCTCCTCTGCCTGTTGCGCCTTCCGTAGGCGCCGGCGTTCGCTGCAACAGCGCAATAGACAAAATGAACGTCATTGTCGTGTTTCTTTTTCCTTGACTGGCTACAGTAGATATTCCTCTTTTCTTCGCCTTCTTAAGATAACAACCCCAAGCTTGCAAATCACATCAAGTCTCACTTGGCCGACAGCTTCTTCTCTTCTCCCTCAGCAGCAGATCCGTTGCTTGGGATTGTGCTCATTGTGTCTACACTCAATGCGGCCGGAATGTCTACCGGTGTGCCTCGAAGGCTCGGGAAATGGATATTAGAACGTCCACGGAAGCAATTAAAAACGGGTATACGGATAAATGAGACAAAGAAATCGTTTTTTTGCTTGAGAATTTCACAGTACGCGGAATGTTTCAAAGAGAGAGGTACCAACCCGCAGGCCAAACGGAAGGGTGACGAACTCGCAAGCGAACGGATAGCCTGATGAACAACAGCATACATCTAGACCCTCCTAAAAACAGGGCAAATACTTCGGAGAGTCCCTAAAGACGATAATCATATTCAGGACTTCAGCTCAATGCGTCGAGTAGAAGCCATGTGGGGCTGCCTGTCCTTGATGCCACTCGACCGTAACTGCTACGCCCGTGCTGTCCAAGCAGAGTGTCTTGCCAGCTCTGTTATATGCTACACTACATTGAAGTAACACAAAAATAGGAAAAGGCATTAGAGTCATAGGATATCAGCATTCAGCTTCACTAGTCATGAGGGTTTATAGTCTGCCGGGGCTTGCACGCGTTATACCGCAGCTTGAAGGCTGGCAGAAAGAGCACGGTCGCAGCCTACATCGAGTTAATAAAACCATAAGTATCCAAACAGGCTCCAACGATCGGCTGCCATCCACCAATGCACCTGGAAATAGCTGGGTATCCCGGCACACCGGGGCGTGTACTGTTTGACCGAGGAACGGGTTCACACGCAGCATGCTCTGCGTATAGTCTTTACACGTATTTCGACGTGTGATGAAGCCAGTTAATGAAGGCCACAAGAGTATTTGACAATTCTCTACATTGTTCGTGTATGCGTCAAAAGGAGGCTTAGGTATGCTCTCCTGTAGGGATGCCAGAAATTACAGCAATATGTGCTGCAACTCATGACACTCCGCCTACCCTACACCAGTTGCAGAACAATGAACAGATATGCATAGGATGGGTGGGCACTGAAGGGAGGCCAGCAGGTTTTGGGGAGCACTTGTGTTACGTACGTTTACCCTATTGCTGCTTAAGAGGTTCCGTTTATAATGTCGATTGCATCTTGCCACATTTTGGAGCATCTTATCTTTTTCTGGGCGGACCCCAATATGCATGCTCATTACTTAGATCATTCTAGAGCTTTTCCCCTTCTTTCACATTATTTCGCCGATCCCCACCCGTTCACTCATTAACTGAATTGTCGATACCAAGCCGATTATTATTGGCCCTCTCCAGGACACAGGCTTCCGTAGTTCACTGGTTTGCTCATGTTCACCAAAGACAGAAAGTTCCCTGTATAGCGTTATGCCTATATATTCCGTTGCGTACGTATTCTCATTTCTCCCGCAGCCTGATCCCTTTGAAATAAGCTAAGCTAGACAGACTGTTCAGTACTTCGGATAGCTTTATGATGCGCTTGGGGAAAATGTTCCCCTTGCGTGTACAGAAGCGCCATTGGCTGCTCCTCCTTCTAATCAAAAAGATGCTCATAGCAGCTGTAACTCTTCGTGTGCATTTTGAAGGCGAAAGTACATCTACGGAAAAGTGACGAAAATACGCTGCCTTGTCCCCCTGCGCCACCCTCTATATTACGGGCAGTTGACAAGCATTTTCTCTGAATCGTGTTCCGTGTACAAAGCTCATTTCGGCATCTCGAGGTTCCCAACCTTATGCTACTTCCTTCACGGGGTACGTCTCAATTAATCTCGATTGCTGTCAGCCATTGGCAAGGGCTTCCTGGGTCCTGCCAAATCGTTTTCACCTCTCCTCTCCAGGAAAGTACCTTCAAGAATAAACAGTACTCTACATACGTGAGGCAGTACAGCCATGAGTTGATATTCGCAACAAATGCCTGCCCGTTTTAGCTTTGCAGTGCCATGACGGTTAACAAGAGATCTCCACCACGGCCTGGCACATTTGTGAAGAAACAGCTAGGCTCATCTGAAGCATTCAGGATTCATAAGCAGAGTAGCATAGGTTCCCAGAGCTAGCAGGGACAGTAGTCGTTCCTCCACCCAGGCTTGTTTCTAGCACTTCTCGTTGCGACACTGGTGCAGCAACCCCACAAGAGCGCATCGAAGTCTCTTCTGAGTGCACGCGTCAATGCAGCGGGCAGTTGTTAAGCATTAGCCTTTCTCCTTAAAAAGCTAGCAGACACACAGATGATACATCAACCATCCTCGAACGGCACCTGCTGGATGATGAGAATGGTCTCACGAGAGGGCGCCGACGATGGAATTTGCGAGTTCGATAAGCAATGCCCCCAGTAAAACTTTGGAAGAAATGCACTCACAATTAGCAAAACACCGCTCAAAACTACGAATCCTTTTCTAGAAGCAACGAAACCACATAAGGTGACCTTCTTAGCAGTGGACCATGCTTCATAACGACTACGTTCCGGTGGCTCTCACCATCGTCGTCATGAAGAGCGAATGGCAGTACATAGAGGCCTATCTGACAACATAATGCAGTAAAATCTGCTTTTGCAAACCCTAAACCTGTATGTCTTCTTTTAAAATGTCTTAGACGGCTCGTGTTCGCGCGATCTGGGTGAGCGTTGAGCCAACGGCCGTCTAAAGACGGGTAAGAAGTGGAACATTTTCTCGGCTTAACTTCAGTCATGAGTTGCTTTTTAGAAACGTTTCAATGTCACTAGATGCTTTTAAGTGGATTCGTACATCTACCATGGAATGTCTCTGAACAGACATAAGCACGGAAAGCAGGCATTTCTTCATGATCTTAAACGGGGATCCCTGTATACAGACTACCTGTATTTTGCGAAATTTGAATCCCTTTTCATGTGATTCTTTACCTTGTGGTTGTTAGCATCGGCTCAAACCAACATCTTTCAGGGGCGGTCGAGTGCGGCTTCGATATACCGCTCGGATTTGTTTGTTAGCAAACCTACACTCTACCTTCTGTTTTGTCCTCATGTCAATTCACTCCCGCCTTGGAGATGATCCTCCCGTACATCCGGCGTCACATGTAACAACTCCCGTCATACCTGCGGCTCCTCCGTTTGGGCGTAGCTATCTCTTTTTCACCGCCCACTGGCCTAAGTCAGATGCCGGCAGGCGGAGACTTAGCCGACAAAGGAAGCATTTGGCTCTGTTATCTTGCACCCTTCTGGTAGCTTTCATTTTTGGAGCTCACTTTTGTTGGCTGAAGAGCCGCAGCGGGCGCAGGGCAGTGGTGACGACCAGGAGGCTGGCAGGAGCCGACGATGATGAACTACGTATGCTTGAGGAGGCCTTTGTTTTGGAGTTTTGTCAGTTCCTCAGTGAGTTAGCAGGCTCTCCACCGTTAGGTAATGACCAAGGTGAGACTTCAGGTTCAACAGGGTCAGTAGAGACGTCCAATGAAACACCAGATGGAAGCAGAAAAAGGAAAGCAGGACACATCCAACAGCAGGACAGCACGGCAATCGAAACTACTCAAGATTTTAGTGGATATTTGACAGATTTTTCCTCAATGCCAGCAACGTTCCTGCCGCCGCCTCCCGCAGAGTCCTACTATGAAGCAGAAAACGGAGGACAACATGCGAAGAGGATAAGAATGGCCGAGTGGGGTATTGATCCCATGGCAGATGTAGACCTGCTTTTAGAGGCTTCGCAGAGCGTTTCATCCGATGTAATCGGTGACGGAAGTGACTCATTGACTGCAATGTTGGCGAGTCCATTGTCACAGGACGCCCCTACTTCACAGGCACTTCCTACTGGTTACCAGTCCGCAGATATGTCTGAAGGAACGCCATTTATCCTTTACTGGCAGAACATGGTAAGCAGCACCATTGCAGCATACGATACAAGTGAGAATATGCAAGGTGGCGGATGGGCGACCGATGCATCACTCTCAAACAGTGACAGCAGTGGTGCACGCAGTGCATTGCCACAGCTAGAAATTCAGAATCGTCGCGAAGATAACACGGAAGAATATAATGCATGGGGTGGACAATCAGGCGGATACGAGATGCTGAGTACGGCACTCCTCACTCAACTCCAACAGCTAAGCCAGGCTCCTGAGAATGAAGGTGAGCTTAACTCCCCATCAACCTCTTCTCCCAGCGGTCCCACACTGCAGCTGACAGCAGGGTCCAGCACCGACCAACAGGATTCTGGTTTTCTGGCACAACAAGAGCAGAGCTCACAGGAATCGGCGCTTCGAGAAGACGAGCACGCGGTAAGCGGTTCGATTTCCTCGTACAGTGTGTCCCGCGAATAAAGTAGAGCGGGCACACTTAGGGCAGAAACTGACTCTCTGCGCACTCCGAGGGATGGCATGGTAGTATTTGCTGCGGCCTCTGAAGTCTAGCCCCACACCTTGCGTTCAGCTCTTGGATTCCTCAGCAATGTGGCTTGTTTTCATATTAAGTACTCTGTTCAAGGCGTTGGTGTATGTGATGTTATCTCCTGCGTTTCAGACACAGGCAACTCCCGTCGACGACGAAGACCAACTCAGGGAGCATCCTTTTTTCCGAGTGCCACCTCTCGCTCCAGGAGTGAAGGTTGCGTACTTTAAGTGGCAGTGTGCGTTGCGGTCGTTGACGATTCCCCGAAAAGTGCCACAAAAGCTGTTAGAATTTCAAAAACTAATCCGCAAGCAGGAGCTTTCTCAGGAGGACGTTGACGCGCTGTTAGACTTGTCGTGGGACCTGTTGAGGTATGCAAATGCTTCGGCGAATAACCGTGTGATGAGGTCGTCTTTAAGTGATGTGGTAGAACCACTTTCGATTCGGTTTCTTACAGCAGATGCATTGTGGTGTACATGTGAGATACTTGGGAGATATGCAGAGAAGGATGGATGGTGGGACAAGGTCATGGAGCCACTGACTGCAACGCCATTGCTTTACAACAGTAGCGAAAACAGGAAACCTGAGAAATGGGAAGTGTTTATTCTCCAGCTTTGCGATGCACTTGCCATCTACCGGAAAGGTGATCGACCCCCAGCAGCAGAAGTCATAGAGATCAAAAAAACCATGTTTGGGCCACCAGCTATACACCGTTGTTTCAACGGGATGGTATGGGATTGGTGGAGACGAGACTTGGCACTGTATGAAGAATCGGAGTAATGATTGGCATTAACCCGGCAATTCTCATGCTTCTCATGCAGTCAACGAAGAGGAGAGGTGTGCATTCAAACAAAAGTCAACACACAGGTTGATTTGCCGCCGCAGCGGGGAACGGTTTCGGCGGAATGTATCTTCAAAGCATTTCTGCCGGTTGTTTTAAAGTGCCATGACAGCACAATAGTGCATATACTGTGACGCCAGTCGGCCACCGTATGTGTACGCGACAAATCTGATGTTTTTCTAAGTACCACAGTGTTTTCAATTAACAGAAATGGAATGGGAGGATTCATTAACAACCAAAATGCATCTGCCCTTTCACTAATGCGCTAGAAATATTGCGTTTAAATGTTCCTGCATATTCGCGCCACATAATGTGAACTCTGTGGTAGAACGTCTTCCCTTACGAGTCTGTGCAGGCATTTTCTGTTTCAGCGGCAAGCCACATCTTTGAATAGTCTGTTGTTTTGAAGTCCTGTATAGGTGGTGGGTGCTGTGACTTGTTATTAGGGTAAGCTCTTAGCTCTAGCCGGGCAGACATATCTAGAAATGCCAGTACTTGGTAGGAGATGAGTCGTAGTCGTTTTTATATCAATATTCTCATTGACACTCAAAATCATCCATCGAAAAAGTGTTTGATTGTTTTTTTAGTGAGGTGCAACCGGCGATTTCTGTCTGCTCCTCCCGAGTTATTGGCTCCTATGAACAGCATTACACACTAAGGGAGTATGGTCAGACATAAGCAGGCAAAAGAAGGCACTTAATCTGTGGGGGCAAGGCAGAGAGGAATAACCTCCTACATGTTTGCAATGTGGTGCAAGGTTAATGCTGGGAGCTCTATCATGCCTAAATTTCGGATTCGCTAACGTTAGTTACTTTGAATAGCCCTACGAGGCCTGTCAAAGTTTGCTTTAGAGCCTGATGCCATCAATAGCATCCGGACGTATTGGCGAAGTAGTCAACGCTATAACTGTGTGTTAACGAGAGTGTCACCTTTTATTCATTCACAATCAGACAATGACCACTCGTTGCTCTTCACGTGCGGGGTATGCTGACTCTGCAACGTGGCGACGATAAAAGAAACTGAATATCGGAACAACTAATCCCCAGTAATTATATTGTTTTAACGGCCTTGAGTAGATCGCTATTTACATTCGTTTCAGTTGCAATGACCCGACTACGCAAGATAACAATATTCGCACGTTGAGTAGCTGGGTCTCAACGGGACTTCACATTCTCACTCACGTTCACTGTCGCTACTTTCTGTGCAGTGCAAGTCGAAGTTTACATGCTAGCTCTGGTAATTAAGTTGCCAAAATTAATGCAGTTTGGGCAGCAGTTATAAATGTAGAAATGAATTCGAAGACGACAGAAGTATGCAATCCAATCACAAGACCCCTATGACACCGGGCCATTAAACTGCAAGTTTTACGATTCCGTCGGTCAACTTCCTCTTTATTTTCTCCATATTATTCTCTTTAATTATAAATTTCAACACATTTAGACTAATATTTTATCGCGTTGGAACCACACTTCAGATTCATGGTTTCGGTAACGCAGGCGGCATGCAACGAGACCACTGGCACGGTTTGGCTGCGAGCGACCAGCGTTGTCTTTTTGAGGGGTTTAAACATCTCGCATATAAAAATTTCAATGCTTTTTCTTAGTTCTTTGACAGAATTGATTTTGCGTTTTTTTATTTGTGCCTCTGAGCAATACATTCCTGTTGGCGCCGAACGGTCTTTCTCGCCCATATCATTGGTATTTCTCTTCCGTTTCACGAACAACCTTCTCACTACAAAGTTTTTGTTTCATTTTGTGCCTCCTGTCTGCATGTACACTGCGTCAAGACGATCTCTTGACCATAGCATAGAGCGCAAGTCACTACGAAACTGAAGCGAGAAATCGACAACAGTCTCCAAGCAGTGTTACTGCAAGCTTGAAAATTGGTTTTCAGCTCCAAATGACAGGGATCGACCATATCAAGAATGCCCCAGCAGAGGTACCTCATAGTCCTCTGGGATGTCCGCTGACGACTTTCGTTATAGAAAAGGAAATTCACAATCAGTTGCGTCATTTAGAGCGCCACTTAGACGCCTTTTTGCTAATTGAGCAGCTGAAGAAGCAACTTAAAGCGAAACATCTCTCGGAAGAGGCTAATTCAAGTCAAGAGTCTGCTTGCCAGAAACTGGAAGACGGACTTGGTGCTGCTGCTATAGATGATTTGTTAGACAATGACCCAGAGATCGTCGAAACTGCATTCAGACGTCATATGGTTGCAGAAGTCTATAGAGATCTAGATAAGCAAGAATGTTTAAAGCGTTTAGACAGTCGAGCACCTCAAACAGCCGAGTTAATCCAACAACTCCGCACACAGGTGCAAAAAGAAAATGCACCTCAGTTGCAAAAGCTAAGAGATTTAATCGACAAACAAACACACACTCGGGCTACACCACATACACCTAAAAAGCCTTCCTTACTTTCTAAAGTACTCGCACAGACGACACACCCCCTCCTGCAAGCAGCGAAACCAGGCCCCTGGGAAGCTTCAAACCCTAAACCCCCACCTATAAACACCGTTCTGGATCTGTTAATAACAGAATATATCGTCAAGAGTGTGGTGTCTGTGCGGGCATAAGTATGTGTGCACGTGTGTGTGCGTATGTATACGTGGACGTATCGGTGGCTATATATGTATAAAAAATACAATCATTTGTGTATGAAATTAGGGTGTTATACCCGTATACCCGTACACAGATTTACTTAAGTGGAAGTAATATCCACACTGAACTCTCCGTCTGTATGTTCACATGTGTTCGGAGCGCGTTTTGTTTGTCTGTTTGTCTTTGTTTGTATTCAGTCCTTACTTTGCTTGTTTGTGCTGTGACTATCTGAAAATTATTATTTAACGCTATTTGTTTATTCGTTTATTTGAGAAATGCATCTTATAGTGCTGCGGTTTATCTTTAGGAAGGAAGTCGTTAATGACGGCACAAACCTGAAAATACAACTGAGAAATTATAGTGATAACCCCGATAAAATATCTGTCCGGCTTGAAGGCGTTGTTGCTGCTCCCCTTATTTGCATTCTCTCTGTTTTGAACGAAGTTGATCACTTCAGCAACTGGGTGCCATACTTCACCAAGCCATTCAAGTAGGGTCTGCCTTTATGGTCAGAGGGTTTGGAGTTGAGTGTCTATAATATACAGTGTAGAGCCTCTAACTAGGAAAGCTAGAGTTTATATTGTTGGTTTGCGAAAAACGCATGCTGTTATCGTTCGGTGATGCAACACGGCTTCGGATTACGGGTCTACGGGTTTTGTCCTTCACGACACCTCCTCAAGTATTCCTTCGTCATAGGCTGCAATGCTAGATAAAGACCCTAGGATGTAAACCTTAAATCCTAAACCCTAAACCATAAGCCCTCATTGGATGGTGAGGTGGCTCAGACTCGGCTTACGCAAAGTGGATAATGAACGTCTCGGGCGCGTAGATCAAATGGTACAATTCCACATCGACTTTCCGTGGCCGTTTGCAAGCAGGTAAGAGTTAACGACAAAATGTAGCTAATAAGCTGTTTCCTAGTTTATGCTAAATTGGCATGCGCGTGTTAGTCGCTGCTATAATTGCTGCATTTCCAGCTTATAATACAACTTTTGAGGCAAGATGTGTAGATAAGGTTTGCAGGCACGAGTAGTTGCAGCGATGCTGCTCACTGTGGCAGTGAACGCTAGGTAAACAAAGGGCTTCAGACTTCTGTATTGGGTGCCTCTCCTGTTGCAGGGATGCATGTTTTGAGGTGTTTGCTGTGGACGACTTCGAAAGAAATTCTCAAATTGTCGTTAAAATGATTACGCTGGACAACGCATGCAAGTCTCCGAGGCAAACAATGGTCAGGGCTAGTAGGGTGTATCGTCTCCTAATTGAATTTTTGAACCTGCTGCTTGAACTTCTTTCCGAACTTGTCTTTGGATATGTGTAGACCGTTAGTGGCTGTGAATAACCTGAAGGAGATGCAATATGCCTAATGTGCTTTCCAACTACACTGAGATGTAGCTTCGCCTTCGGTGCAGAATGAGACGCAACTAGACACGCCAAGCCTATTCCCATAAACTGAGTTAACCTGTTCACAATGTTTTTTCGGGTACTGGGCGGCGGCCGCAACCATGTATCAAGGGGAGCCTTGCCTAACGCGATGATATTCTCTTCGCGATTCATGCCTATGGCTAGCTAGTTGCTAGTCACTGGCCCTAGTGTCTACTTTGCAGGAAACGCTTGTAGACTTGGACATGTTGTACACGATTTAGGCATGTTCAGTGAATTTCAACAAAATGCATACATTATTTGGCTCCAACTGAAAACATGCGAGACCGACTTTCATCTGGAATAATTGACAGTGTATCAGCTCTCAGTGTATCAGCTCTGTATCATATGCATTACATGGGTTTTTTTCTGAATGTGCTTGTTCACCTGAGTATTCAGACAATACCTGATCCAGCCAGGCGTGTCGAAAGAATTCTTGTGGATGGCTCTTTGGTGATAAAGCCTCTTGGCCCCGACTCCTCTCTCTTGTCGCTCCTGTGGCACGAGAACTGCGGGATGCGCATCCCCGTCTTCATGCTTGACTTTGCCACCAAGCAAGTCCCAAACAAACACACAAGCCCTCTTCGCCCTTCCTCCTGAGCACCACAAATGCACACACGCCTGCGCCTTAGGCCTACGATATAGACAACTAATCAATTAAGAGTTAATGTTTGATGTTAAAGGTTTAGGTATCCGCCAAGGGCTTTCTTCGGTGTAGAGTGTCGCCGTGTGTGGATGCATGCGTTTCTTCCTGCGGTGTTTCGATACATCGAAAGAAGCTTCATATGTGTGTTTGTGCTTGCGTTCTTCTTTCGTACCTCTCTGCGTTGCACCTTTGGATTAAGGCTTACTGATTATGGGTCCATTAACGATTTGCTGTTGATCATACGCCGTAAACATAAAACCCTAAACCTTAAACCCTGCAAATATGGGCTTTTCCATCTGAGGTCTATGCATTGAGCTGCTGTATGCGTGCAGGCTGTTTGCACGGTCGGCGTTTGAAGCCTTTAGGACAACCTGCATCTCAGCAAAGGAGGGGGAGCTAAAGCGAAGACGATCTTTAAATGAAAATCTGTACAGCTTCATTACAGATCGCCTGATAGAAGTCGGTCTCGTGCCTACTCTGCCGTCGAAATCTGTCGTAAGTTGCACTTGCTCCGTTGGCGCTTTGAGGAGGTGTTTGTATAGCAGTAGAAGTTGACAATATTTGAACTGTGGCTGGTAACAGTTCGCTGAACAAGGCCAGGAGTCCCTCATTTCGCAGTAAGGAAGCTATCTGTAGGGCGGAGCGGACGCGCTTTGTTGTTTTTATTTGATCGAGTAAGGGAGTGGGCTATGCTGGCACTTTGAAATATTTAAGCGTTTAATTCATATAGGGGAGGTTGGTTTGCATTCAGGCAGAAGAAGTCGAACGAAGAGAAGAAGTTGTCGAGTTGTAATAAACGCCACATCAAGGGAAGACAGCTTCAAAACAATATCAAGGCGAGCCAAGGACACCATTTGTTAGCAGCATTGTCTTTGCACAGCTGGAAACGCTTCAGCTGCACCTGCAACATTACAGCAGCAGCAGCAGTAGTAGTAGTAGCAGCAACAGCAGCTGCAGGAGCAGCAACAAAGGAATAGAACAAGTCTACCATCTGAATTAGCACTAGCTGCAGCACAGCGATGCCTTCACGCGTGCAGCAGCAGCAGCAATGACGACCGAAAAGCACCCGCTAAAATATCAGGTAAAAGGCTTTTCTTGTGAGCCTTCTAGTTCAGTTCTTGTTTTTGAAGGTTTAGGGTTTAGTGTTTAGGGTTTAGAGGGGGCGTGCTTTTCATATCTGAGGGCTTCAATGAGTAAAATATGAGGTTTATAAACAAAGCAGAAAAAGTGGCAGAAAATGCAGATATGGTATTCTATTCTTGAGTATAACAGTGAACTCATCGCATGCAACTCTCTTCCTCTCAGGAGGAGAGTAGCGAGACGATGTAACAATTTATGTTATTTATTTCAGCAAACAAAGATTCATATTTCGCCGTAGTATACCTGGAAAGCTGGGTTTAATAATGGAGGGTTCAGTCTATTATAATAATTAATGTTTAGTAAAGGCCTCCCTATTTCAAATTCCCAATCTTAGCTAAACACCGCCACGAGTTGCAACGAAGTCGAAATACTAGAAGATGACAGTTTATAGAAGCAGCTGAACTTCATTCAAGCCAGCAGCACTTTTCTTGCATACAGCGAGACAAAGCCATAACTGTTAGTAAACAGACAAGGTGGTTTCTCATTTCGTTAGTTGTAGCAGTACACGTACACGGGTAAGTGAAGCATACCCCGTCACCCCTTGATACAGGCACTTATTCCTTTAAAAACTGATAAATACATAATTGTTAATCTGTAGGTAGCATCTACGCAAGTAGATATACATGTAAGAATTGCAGTCTTATTATGCAACTATCCTAAACAGCACAACTCGTTTGCCTTGGCTTTTCAGCTCTGTGAGCATACGCAATCGTCTGCCGCTGCCATCAGCGTCGATCTCATCCGCAAGCTATAGGGCTGTATCTAGTAGCAGCAGCAGCTGTTGCTGGCCTATACCTGCAGACATTAGACGGCTATGTCTAATACCAACAGCTAATGACGTTGTAACATGAAACAGGTGCGGCTCCAGTAGGTGTAAAAGGGAGTGGTACGAGGAGTAGGTGTCTTCCAAATAGTTTAGCGTGTGCAGCTGTCGCTCTGAAGGCACGATTGTTTCATGCTACTTGTGCTGCTGTTGTTATTGGTGCTATTGTCACTGTTGCTGCTGTTGCTACTACTTGTGCTGTTATTGTTGCCCTGGTGCTGGTAACTGTTGCTGCTACTGCAGAGAACTTTTAACGTATTTTGTGTTGCAGCTTGTGTATGTTGACGGGTAAAGCGTAATCAGCGGAAATCATAAACAATAAATAAATACAAACCTATGAAAATGCATATTTCGGTTGAAATCGAATACAAATTTCGGTTCAGTGAAACATGAAATTGCTGAATAGAGCGATAAATTTGCAAGCCATGCGCTATCGACGACACCTTCTAGCTTGTGATGCCTCGAGTTGGTGGAATCTTTGAGAAAAAACTATTTATTTTCCTATTTTAAATAAAATAAATGATAATGTTTATTGTTTTAAGCCTAAACTATTCAAGAGCTGTCGCGGAAAGCTCGAGGCTTGCAGTCACTCAGCGCGCAGCAGCATAAGCGCCTCTCAACAGACACGGTGTGCAGGGTTTGCGTGAAGTGTTTGGAGCAGGTTTCGGGTATGAAATGATAAGAAGACGGAGATATATAAGAAGTAAACATATAATAAATTATATTTAAATTGTTTTTCAGTCAAAAATTTTAAGTATTTCTTCTTCTCGTTACTGCAGTCTCGGCTCCTCAGACAGCGACAGCTGTTTCCCGGTGCTCGTTCGGCCGCGGTGATTGTGCAGCAAAAGCCTTTTTCTTACCAGTTTTTCTTAATTATTATCTAATTTTAAGGATGTTTATGTTTCTTTCATTAATTTCAACTGTCAGAAGATCTGCTAACACGTTCGAGCGACGCGAGACATCGGCCCTGTCCCATCGCGCGGATTTGGGTTTAGGGTTTAGGGTTTAGGGTTTAGTGTTCGGCCGAAGCAGAGGCAAACTTCTGCTGGCTGTTGCAAATGTTCGCTTGGTTTTAGGGTTTACAGTTCAAATGAGTAGCTGGATGTACACCTGAACCTACAGCTGAGACGTCTCGCGTTCATCGCTGCTGCAACCACGCTAAAGACTCGCACGCTACCCTTCACAGCTTCCACTGGGCTTCCATTGGCGGCTTCTGTTGCTGCAGCACCGGCAGCAGATGCAGCAGCACGGAGCGCAGCAGCAGCAACAGCTGCAGCAAGATAAACTTCAGCTGCTGCAGCATTTGCAGTTGCTCCAGCAACTGGAGGCGCAACGCGACGGTGAACACTCGTCACCCAATAACGCCTTACTCTCTATGGCTAAAGATTTTCTGCAGCAGCAGCAGCAGCAACAACAACAACAGCAACACCAGCAACAAAGGCTGCAAAAGCAGTCGTATGCGAGTGTCCCCGGATCGATCTCGCCGGAGTTGCTGCTGCAGCTTCAAGCACAACAGCAACTGCAGCAGCAAAAGCATCAGCAGCGTGGACGAGTTCAAGAAGCCCCTAACAGCAACACACGGGTATATACAAACGAAGCAACAGCAGCTACTGTAGTCACAATGCCAACAGCAGCAGGTTTTGCAGCAAGAGCAGCAGCTGCATCTGTTGCAGCAGCAAACACGGAGGAGCAGTCTGCAGCAACAGCAGAAACACTAAATCAAAGAGCATATACGGGAGCTACGGGGGCAGCACGCTTAGCAACAGCAGCAGCAGCGCCGCCACTACCATTAACATCAACAGGAGGAGGTGCAGCAGCAGCAGCAGGAACTGCAGCAACATCAGGAACGATGGACCCCATCGCAGCAACAGCTGCTGCAGCAGCAGGAGCAGCAGCAGCAGCCGATAGGCGTGCCTTCATGCAGCAGCATCTGCAGCAGCAGCAAACACTTTGTTTTGATTTATCTGCTGCAGAAGGAGAAGAGATGCGTATTCCTTATTTCTACTGGAAAGAAACGAGGGTTGGTTCCCAGGCTGCTGCTGCTGCTGCTGCTCTTGAGGCTGTTCGTATAGCTGCACGTGCTGCAACAGCAGCAGCTACAGCTCCAGCAGCATCATCAGCAGCAGCGTCACCACCAGTAGCAGAACCAACTGCAATAGCTGCAGCAGAGTTAAACACAACGAATACAGCAACAGCAGCAACAGCAGCAACAGCAGCAACAGCAGCAACAGCAACAACAGCTGCTGCAATTCTCGCCAATGCCGATGAATTAAAAAATGCTACAAATCTGCAGCAGCAGCAACAGCAGCAACAGCAGCAGCAGCAGCAGGACCTGACGGGGCATCAGCTACACAAATCTCAACGGCGCTGCCGTACACCACCAGCCCGCATCGAAGCAACAAGCAGCAGCAGCAGCAGCAGCAGCAGCAGCAGCAGCAGCAGCAGCAGCAGCAGCAGCAGCAGCAATATTGACGGCGAAAGACAGGTAGAATGCAGCAGCAACAGCACCAGCACCACCGGCAGCAACAACGAGACGGCCAAGCGCAGCTGCTGCCGCAGCGACAGCAGCAACAGCAGCAGACGCAGCGTCTCTCATGATGGGTCGATAGCTGCTGCAGCAAGACAGGTTAGCTGCAGTCGTATAATAAATCTATCACAACCGCCAAACCCTAAACCCTAAACCCTAAACCCTTTGCCATTCGCAGTCCCGCTCAACAGTGAAGAGTGCTTCCTCACTTGGAGTTGCGCATCTAATTCAGCTTCTGCTGCTGCTGCTGCTGCTGCTGCTGCTGCTGTTTTGCTGCTGCTGCTGCTGCTTGCAGGATCGAAGGAGTCAGTGGCTTTCAGAAGCTAAAGAAGGCCCCCAAGCAGAAGAAGCAACAGCAGCAGCAACAGCAGCAGCAGCAGCAACAACAACAACAGCAACAGCAGCAGGCGTCTCAGCTGCGCAACCAGCAGGTGCAGCGAATACACCATCAGGGTTTTCATCCGCAGCAACGCCAACAGCAGCAACAGCAGCAGCAGCAGCAGCAGCAGCACAAACACCAGCAGCAGCAGCACCAGCAGCAGTAGCAGCAGCAGCAGGCCACACAATGGAAGATGTGTTATACCTGTATCCCCTACACTTCAAGCGGCTAACAGTTTCAGCTGTATGTACACCTCGGCTCGTTCAATCTCTTCTAACACACAAGACAAAACTCGACGGCATCTTTGATACTGGACAGGGTTAGACAGCTGTTTAGGGTTTAGGGTTTAGGGTTTAGGGTTTAGGGTTTAGGGTTTAGGGCTTAGGGCTTAGGCTTCAGAGTTGACTGCATAAGTTTAAGGTGTAGAGTCGGGGCATAAGGGCTCGAGCTCCCGAGTACAGATATTAAGGTTTAGGGTTTAGGGTTTAGGGTTTAGGGTTTAGGGTTTGTGGTGTGCCTCCAGGCCACGTGTACAACCGTGTAAGAGATACGCTGTTTCCTCAAGACGCCTGCCGCAGCAGCCGCCACAAAAACCGGGCAGGAGATAAGTTTGAAGAGATTATATTATGTGTAAACAGCTGGTGCCGCCGCAACTGCAGCAACGGCTGCTGCAGCAGCAGCAATAGCAGCAGCAGCAAAAACAACAACAGCAGCAAAAACGTCTGCTGCGGGGTTCTCGGGGTGCTGAAGTATATATCTCCTTCACGTTCAACTCACACCATCAACTCCTCTGCCAGCTGCAGCAGAGAGCAGCAGCAAGCAGCAGCTACTGCAGCAGGAGGAGATGATGCAACTACCGGTGCAACAACAACAACAACACCAACAACAACAACAACAGCAGCAGCAGCAGCAGCAGCAGAAGGCCCAGCAGCAACAACTCAGAGACCCGTGCGCGTCTTCGTAGATCTGTGCGGAGGCCCCGGGGCTTGGAGTTTATATTTATTAGACAAAACTGCAACAGCAGCTGCAGCAGTAGCAGCAGGAGGAACAGCAGCAGCAACAGAAGCAGCAGCAACAAAAGCAGCAGCAACAGAAGCAGCCGCAGCAGCCGCAGCAGCAGCAGCAGCAGGCTCACCGCTAAAGAAGGGTCTCTCGAGCGGCAACGACTTGTTTGCTGCAATTGCTGAGGAAGTGTTGCGCCGTTTGAAAGAAACACAGCAGCAGAAGCAGCAACAGCAGCAGCAGCAGCAGCAGCAGCAGCAGCAGCAGCAAGAAACAGAAGTGTTTGGCTTCGGACTTACTATTAAAACAACTGAAAAAACAAAAAGTTGCAGTTGGTATACAAATCTACTCAACAACTCCCGCTTCAAGTGTAAGCTCAACTGCTGCTGCTGTTGCTGCTGCTGCTGTTGCTGTTGCTGCTGCTGCTGCTGCTGCTATTGCTGCTGCTGCAGCACACTATTGCGTCTGTGTTCTTGCTGCTGGAGCTGCCGCTTGGGCAGCTGCTGCAGTTGCTGCAGCAGCATTCGCACGCTGGCAGACAGAAGCAAACGTGCAAACGTGATATCATACAGCTCCCCTAGACATCTATTTGAGATATTACAACACCACAACTAGGGTTAAGGGTTTAGGGTTTAGGGTTTAGGGTTTAGGGTTTAGGGTTTAGGGTTTAGGGTTTAGGGTTTAGGGTTTAGGGT
>CAJFCY010000225.1:0-22023 GCA_904066265.1 Eimeria zaria | reverse complement strand
CAAGATGATCATGCTCTAGGACCCAGATGAGCACGTGCTGTACTCAGCTCCCATGCAGAGTCATGCGCCCACCTACAATGAGTAGCCCAGATATAGCGTGACAGAACGTTCTCTCTCCTCGCTCCCTCCTACAAACACGTGTACTTCTGAATGCACGGCTTCATATGCCTTTGCACTGGTCGCACAACAGCATGCATGATAAACAATGCCTCGGGTGAGGTACGTGCGTTCAACATGGCACACTCTCCCTATTCATTGTGGACCTCGAAGTAACAAGAACATCTCCACAACTGCTCATACAAAGTATGCACATACTTCCTGGGGCCCGGAACACGGGATGGCGGCAGAATGAATTGGCACGCCGCATGTGAAGACAAGCGCAAATTTACTGCGCCTGCCTTCAACGTACGCTGCGTACGCGTCAACCACTTCTCCGCGGCGGTACTGCATGCAATTCACGATCCGGGCGAATCGCTAATGGCCTCTCAAAGCAGCCGATTCAAAGGGAGGGGCGTGTTGAACTATCCTCCTTACTGGAAGGCCGGCAGTTTGCGGAAAAATTCCGGCAGGTAGGGAACAGCTTGCACGTGCAGAACACAGGGCCGAGTACCAGGCGGTCTAGGTTGTAACTCGTAGGTGCTCTGGCATGCTCACCAATTGCATAACGTCGAAGAGCAAACATTTGGAAAATCCGCATTAAGGCAAATACGCGTCTCAAAGTACTTGCTGCACCTGCATCGGGGCAGGCCAGTGCAAAGCAGCTGTCTGGAAGGTACCGCCTCCAGCACTTCGAGCACTGCCATTCCCAGCGTCACGAAAATCACTTTCGTCGCTCCTGTCTTGCATCGCGCCGCGCCGACACTACCCTACCCAACTGCTATAGAAGGTCATAATGGCAAACGCTACCCGGCAAACGCAAATAGGAGCGCCGTGCCACCCTGTCCCAAGGGAACACGAGAAGCGCACTGTGATAGCGAGACGACCCCTCGGTTTTCCTGCCTGCGTGCGTTTCCTCTCCAAGCATGTATGCACCTAAACGCTTAGCTTCACCTGGTTTTTCACAGGGAACAAGGCAACACGCACGTAGAGCATTTACCCGGAACAGGTACGCGACCTCGGCATGTATCACAGTTGCTGCTAACAGTGCTTCGTACAGCCCTTGAGAAAAAACCGCAACACATCATGTACAGGACGTATGTATATGTGCATACTTCCTGGTCCGCAGAGTATAGGTTGACAGCAAAATGAATTTGCACGCCACATTCGCATATGGAAGTAGTTACTGTCCTCACCTTCGATCTACAAAACGTTCGCATCGACCAATTCCTGTGACGGGAAATGGATACAATGCACGATCTTCCCACATTGCCAACGGTCCAACAATACAGATGGTGCAAGCAGCTGACCCGGTTAGGTATCGACTAGAGGCTGTTCTTTTGGTGAAAAGCCGATGGCATGCGAAACGCTTCCACATATGGCAGGCATCGAGCAGGTGATCAATTAGCATGCGATTCAGTCTGTTGCTTGTTAGTACTACGAAATTGTGACAGCGAGGGGCGCAAAACGATTGAACATTAGTGGCGCATTCACCGCTTGCATTCACTCGACAAACAATCGAAAAGCAGACATCGTGGCAGCTTGCGTCAAACTACTGGCAGGTGCCGTCAGTACCACATCGCCTCGAGCAGCTCATGCAGCGCGTATCCCGTTCCCAGAAAAGTCACTTTCGCCACGCTTCTTTTATCACGATTGGCAGACGTCTCCTCATCGCGTACTGCAGCAGCCTGCAATGGTAGATCCAGTCCGACAAATGCACATACTGCAGCGCCACACAATTCTCCCTTAAAAACAGCAGAGAAGCACAGTGTCAAGGCGAAACGTTTCCTGGCCTATCATAGCCGCGAATGTACCTCTGTACAAACACGCGTGCAGCCTAACAGATGAAACTGACTAGCTTCGCCTGCTTTTTCAAAGGGAGCAAGACAGCGTGAGTGTAATGCGTACCTCAGCATGTCTCACTGTCACTTCCAATATTGTTTTTTCAGCCCTCGAAGCACTTCCGTAGTTGCCAATGCAAATAATGTGCGTACTGCCTGGGCCGTGCGATTCGTCGTTATAACGAAATGGATTCTCACGCCGAATCTGCATATGAATGGGCATTAACTACATTCGCATTCTATAGACGCCGCAACAGCGTCAACCAAATCTTCGTGGGCGCACTTCATACAATTCGTTATATGCCCAAGTTGGGCGCTGGCGGCACCCCAAAGCAGTTTCGTAGAGATACAATTTGGAATCACTCTTTGAGATACCAGAAAGGTGGAGTTTGCTTTAACGTAGAAGAACCATTTCGCACATACAGTTCACTGGAGCGCTGACCATGCGTCTTTGGGCACTTGCAGGGGCGCTGCAGCTTTTACAACAAGGAGGGTTAAGCTGTCAAGGGTGCGCGTACTATTCGCTTCTACCCGCGAACCAGATGGTTCAATTCATCTTTTCAAACCAGTCATCTGGGTCTTCTACAAGCTGCACAATTGCTAGCTCGGATATGCTCGTGTATAGCAGTCCTACGGATCGCGCTGATGCCTCACCTCTCCCGGGAGCCTCGCTTTCATAACTCGTATCTATTGCGTTGCACAGACACTGCTTCAACCAATGACAGTTGCCGTTTTTAATGGCATATACTCTTTGCAAAATAGAGAACGAAGTAGAGGGCCAACTTCCCGTGAAAACTACCAACGGCGTGCACTTTCAGAGAGAAAGAGTGCGCCACAGCATCCGCCTACGCACGCTTTCCTCAGCGATGGTGTATGGGCCTGAACGCACAGATGTAGCTGCCTTCAAAGTCCTCGCATGACAAAAATCACACAGAACAATGGCTCGCACGAAATACGTTACTTCAGATGTCTCAAAGTCGCTGCCCACAGTGCTACCCATTGCACACTAAGCATTTCTTTAATTGTCGGTGGAACTGGGTGCACACTTGCTAGGTGGATCACATGTTGTAGCCCCAGTGAAGAGGATCGTCACACCACGCATGTAGACAGACATGCGAGCATGACCAGTATTTGCTTTCGATATATACAAGGTGCACTCCATCCAGTCCAAAGCCTGCACATTGATCGTGAACAATGGCTTTGGCTGAACTGAGTTTCAATTCTGCGTCATAGTTTGCGAGGACGGCAGGGAGAGAAAATGCGTACAAAGCATGAAAAATCGCAAGTGCGCGCTGGTCACTATACCGTTTCCTACGGAGTGAGCCAACCCAAAATTCGCCAGCCCCGCCATCCCACACCTTTGTTTCAATTCCATTTTGCAAGCATATTAATGTCCATCAATCGCCCTTACCGCGCAACTTCCCGTCCCTCAAACGCCGTATGTCCAGGCCTGTTTGGAAACCCAGCTCCGCCACTCTGACGTCTCCAGACACTGCATAACCAGCACAGCAACAGCGAGCCTCACCCAACAAATTCAGGTCTATACGCTGCATGACTTCGCCCCAAGACTACTAAAGAAGCACCCTTCCAAGGCAATGCGTGTCCCCGTTGCTTCTGCCCGTATACATTTTCTTCTACAGACCTTTATGCATCTAATCGTCATTTGCATGCAAACTGCTTCCACGATAGCATGAGAGTAGAGTAGCTAAGGTCAAATGCAGATCGTGATCATCGACTACAGTCACTGTTCATAATGCATCCTGTAGCCCTCTTAACAGTTCCTAATTGCGTGCATACTTCCTGTTTTAGAGAGGGCATGGATGCAACAAAAGAACCCATCGCCATACAGCATGTGCAAAAATCCGTAAACGAAATGCGTAATCATCCGTTGAAAGTAATACACGTTTCAGTGACCCCAATGCAAAGGGACTTCATGAAGGCCTTGATCCTCTGGCCTCTTCCACAGTGGTTCCAAAGGAAAGCATGTTAAAGTCTCCATGTGCTGAAGTGCTGATACTATCGGCCGAACAAAATACTTGTTAAATGCATTTACTCGTCAAACAAACATTCTCACCGATATGAGCAAGGCAAAACCCCGCTTTAGCCATACGCTATATGCACACCCAAATATGTCCGTGTACAACATCCCTCCAGATCGTGCAGCTGCACGTACACCTGGCGCTACGTTCGTCTCTATCTTCGGCATAACCCTTCCACCTTCCTCCACACTTGTCGCGCATGGCCCTGCCCAACAGAAGAGGACAAGCTGCTTCCCACGGGAGACCTTCGAAGAACTCCGAGCGAAGCACCAGTGAACCTCGCCCTAAAGAATACTGAAAAAATGCGCTATCAGCGAAGATATTCATCGTTGCCCCTGGCGGTGCACAGCTTCTTCCAAAGAACCACTTGGGCACAGTGTGCTACCTTCTTTTATACTTCCTGCACTTTAGCTTTCCCGATAAACCCCGAGGCGGATGCTTTTCCTTAGCATGTTTCGCAGTCACTGTCTTCAATGCTAATGCTGAGCACTTCCACAACTGTTATTCCAGATCACGTGCGTACTTGCTGAACAGAATCCCTTAGGATTGCAAGCAAACGCTTTGCTACACCCCATCTCTAAATGGAAACGAGTAAATTACACGTTTTTTCCCGGTCACCAGCGCAAGCTCCAATCAGCTCCACCTACGAGCACTGTGTACACATCATCACGTATACGTGGTGATGGACCCATTTTGATCATTTTGATAGCCAAAAGCAGCTGGTAGATGCATTCCGACAGCCGCCTTGTGATAAGAAACTGGCAAGATGTGAAGTCATTCTCAAAGTATAAGGACCGCAAGCGAACACAGGATGTTCGATCGTTTCGCATTACATGCATAGTGGGCCCTGTTTCATCGCTTTCAAATCAACTAACAATTGTCTCACACTCAAGCAAGTGCAAACCGATACCTTACTCCGTTCTATCCCAATTATATGAGTGATTGGCTACCTGCTGCCGGTACACTCAACCGCACACGCAGGTGAATAGATACTTTTGCTGCCACACACTCCTTTACAAATGCATTCGTTTCTGTGCAGATGCGCGATATTTGCATATTACCAGGCAGCATCATACTGCTGCCGGAATGCTTAAATACATGTGCAATGCCTACAAAGTGCGTATGCTCCTTCGACGATTTTGCTCTGACAGCCACACGGCGCCTCGTGCACAGTTCTCTATCGCGCAACTAATAATGCTTGCGTACTAGCTGCTTCTGATATGGCAGAAACCCAGGTCGCAATCGAAGCCTGCATGATAGGCGACGGTACCGAATATGCCTGCTGCCTTACGCGAAGGTGCCGTTGGTGTTCGTGTCCAAGAAACGCTTTTGCTCTTCCCGGTGCAGAGTGCGGATGCTTCTGTAACCCGCAGTTCAGGCCTTGCTTACTTTGTCGTCAGCGATAAAGAATGAACAACAGCTGAGGCGGTTAGGGCGCTCTCCAAAGTGATCATTCTGCGCTGAACCCTTCCGTTGGGTAGCATCCAACGCCAACCACTTGTTTCACGTATCATCCACATAAAAACCTGTTCCGATTTGCCTGCTGGAAATTAGAGGTCTGACGCTGCAACGCGCACAGTTGCACATCCAGACGAAGTGCTACTTTTTCTGCCGCACCCACCCGTACAAGGGCATTCGTTCCTTCGCAGGCTTTCAATTACACGCTCTAAAACAGGTAGAGTTCCCGTATTCACTTTTGTTTAATGCATGCATATGGTTATATGACTTATGCAACCTATGTTTGCCGCTGTGCATGTTTTGGTTGCAGCTTCGATGCCTCGCGCAGGATTTCTCAGTCTATCATTCTTGCCCTTACGCTTTTGTTCTATTGTGCTACTCAAAGTTATTACTAAGCCTTCTCAATATCAAGCTGGCCCACCATGTCAATATGAACTGAAGATTAGAATTTTCGTACTTACACTAAGGCACGAACTACAAGATAGCAGTGCCTTTGGCACGCCACGAATAAAACGAGGGGCAAGCACTCCGCCTGTTCATTGGCGCTGTTCACTGTGCTGGAGGCTACGTGTAGAAGTGATTTAACTGACTCATGGCGCAATCATAGTCATCTGATTGGTTCACGCTTAAGCACTGGGTACGATCTCTACTGCAGCCGGATGAATAACGAACAAAGAATGCTTGCCTTATACTTGCCTTAACCGGTATCTGCCGTGAAACCCCAACTGGACAAGCACCAACGCGCTCGAGCTCCTACGCAGACGCTCAGATGACCTTAAAAAGGAGGGAAGGCTTAGTCAAAGTGCATTTTGAACAGCTAAAAATCCCCGGAGTTGTTGTAACCACAGCGAAGCAAAGAAATGCAGGAGTTCGACTGCAAGTTCACTACTGGCAGCCAGGTCAGCGCCTGGTGTTCAAGCGCTGTCTCAGTGCATCACGTAGCAGAGAATCTCGGAGAGAAATCTACGGCCTTTCGAGTAAGCGTCTGCATAGCGTCAGGCACAGCCGGGTTGTCTGCAGCTAGAGGTATGCAGCCATCTCATTGCTTTGGGCCCCCTGAAAACAGAAAAGCGTGCCTGACAGACAATCCGACTGAGTGAAGGGCGCCAGTCATCACCGTAGCGTGCATGCTTTAACATTCCCCTAACAGCCGCGAATTACTCCTTGAAATTCGCTGCTAAGTGATGCGCTCATTCAGTGTGCCGCACTGATGGAAATGTGCCCCTTGGGTGCATTACACGAGGCAGTAACAAGGCAGTACATTATGGAGCAAATCTGCACCGTAAAACCTAACGTGAAATGCAAAAGTATTTCTACGCTGGCCTGCATGACGCCTATGCAGAAGCACCCTTTGCTGGCAACCACTTGTGCTGGAGCCTACTACGCATGCTGAACCGCTCTACCATTACCCTGAGTGGCACCTGGACTGCATGCACAAGTTTAACCGTGCTGTACACAGCAAGCACGTTATTACCTCGCGCATCCGCCCGTCTCTACCCGCACTGTATGGCTTACATGCTAGGTATAGCCGCGCACAGGTAAAGAGAAATGCAGGTTTTGCACGGCCGTAGGCACTTTTCATCGAGTCATTGCCAGGCGGTGTATACATTAAACATGCCACACTCATGTAGGCATACCCTTTAGGTGCCATCCACAAGAGAGTACCACGGCAGCACAGAGAGGAACACATATGGCCCGCATAACGTAGCATGGGTTACAAAAGCATGCCTATACACTTTTGAATTTCATCCGACTATAGGCACCCTTTTTCGACTTTCTGGCAATCACACATTTTGCATCTTACTACACATGTCTAACAGTTATATATTAGCAATGAGCGGCATTCGCTACACTGCTAACTGCAATTGCAGGTAAGTGCCGCGCAAGCCTATCAAAATTTGCCTGGAGTGAGTGGATAATGCTAAGCCCCACTGGGCAACGCAGTTGCACGTTACTTCGTCGCAGTCCCACAGCTCGCTGCCCGAATTGCATGGCTCACTATCTAAGCATAGCCACATAGAATCACAGAGAGTGTGAGCGCCTTCTGCACGTTGCCGTGAGCCTAAAAAGCACGAATGCATCGACGTGCGTACAAGCCGAAGATGATCCCGCCCTGACTGCAGTGGCTCGTGAAGATGCAATGGATTCTAGCCCTACGCCGCGCAGAAGAAACACGAGGACACTGAGAAGATCCATGATACGAAGTGTTTGCAGACACAACGAAAGTTTCACTGTTGCATACGACGAATACGCAGCGATTCTTGAAGGGCCCTTATAGAAAGCGCACGTGCCCAACATAAGTTCCCTGCCTGTAAGACCCTGGCAACATCACATAAACGGCCTATTAGCAGTACATCGCGGATCCGAATCCAGTAAGGGCGCCATGCTCCTGGAGAACGGCATAAGCACAACTTCTCATATTGCTCTTATTGCCGCGCCACTGAGGCGTTCTCAGTGCGCCGGTCTGTCAGGTGTGTTAGCAAGCAGAACAACCACTCAAAACTGCGAGCACTATATACTATTCGGCTTCAATCACTACGACACAAATGGCCACTTAGACGAATGCAAACCTACACTCTGGAAAGTCCCAATTGAGTTTCCCATGTCTTTATAGACGAACAGTCAAGTGTATCTGCATGAAACCACCGGCACCACCTACGTTGTCGCAAATGACCGTGCAGATGAGTGCCCACCACTGCACGCCGATTAGCTCACTTCCTTTGCAGCAAGTTGCATGCTCAGAACGTTTGGAGCGATTGATGGACTTGCCAGCGCGAAGCAATGGCTTACTCTTCAGACTAACGACGACTGCGTAGCTTCATACCTTGTTGCTGCCTTGCTTACAACCTGTATGGAACGACGCATGTTCGTGGCCATTGGTTCCTTTCTTAGCATGCCGCTGCGCTCGTGTATGGCAGAGTTGCAACGTTCTCATAAAAGCGTTTTCACAAAGCGCCCGTGCCGGCGACTGTCATGGCAATTTCAAAATTGCATGGCAGCTTAGTCGCCTGGGTGTACCCTGCAGGCAAGTCTGTGATGAACCGATGCATCGTCGTTATGGGGTCGACGGGTGGGAGTTTTTAAACGCTCTCATTTAGTTACGTGTACGCAAAAGATTCGTCGGTTGATTCTACAGTACCACCTATGGAGCATAAGTACTACAAGGCCAAGCACGATCTTACTCATCGTGATACAAAGATGGCTGTCGCACTAAGCCCGTGCAGTATTTGTACCTTACTCATGCTTTTTGCCGGAGGCATCAGTGCAGCCAGCACAATTATGAAGGGTGCAGTCTTGCAGCAGCGGCAGTCAAAGGCCCCCATTTGAATTAATTTCAGCCCTCGGACAAAGGTCTGTGTATCAAGTGTCGAACTCACGCTCTGCAGCTCACTTGCATAAGCTCCAACACGAGAAATGCTGCTAGCCATCGCAAAGCTTCCGTCCACTGCTTCGGCTGGCCGCTTGCGCTGATGCTTGCTACTGTTTATTCATATCGCCTGCTTACGGGCTGTTTATGGCGGTGACTGCCTCTTCAGCGATGCCGCTTTGACTGTTCTTGCGCTTTTGCGACCCATTGTGATAATAAAGCGACATTTCCAAGCCATATATTGCGGGCAGAAAATGTGCACGGTGAATAAGCTCTCCGTATGGAGCAAAGGAACCCCATCCAACCGCATCCCAAGCTCTTTGGCTTAAAGACAGCACAGACTAATGCGTGAAGTCAACTTGCGGGTAAGCACAAGTGGCAAAAAAATCACTACTCCGTCCAAGGGCCTACTGCCCAGGTGTGCACTATAGCCTTTCACAATCCGACAGCTTGTTCACATACACTCTGATTTACGAAGGTGCGTGCAGATAGCCTTTTTGCTTGTCCTTCCCATCTATGGTGTAATGCGGCAACCACATTTAGCAGTTGGCCGCCTAGCCAGATTATACCGCCGCAGTCGTCACGCATGCTTATCTACGCCTGACGCAGCATTGCCGAATGCATGGATTTAGCTAAGCGCATTCTGCAATGTACCCTTTAGAGAGTTGCAGTCCGGCGCCATCGACCGCATCGGTGATAAGGTGAGTAACTCTTGACGTTTGATCGTTTGACTAATGTGATTTAATGATCCAAGCAGACGCACCTTCTGAATATGCCACTAAGCAGCATAGCACTTCCCAACGTGAAACATCGGCGCCGCAAACCTGTGTACTACCATCTTACGAGCATCATTGCGTGTACATTTTCCGGTAAACACAAGCCTCACCTTCTGCATTGTGTCATGCGTTGTGCACTGTACTTGTATATGCTGTTTTCTATTAATGCGCCACATTTGTTCATCACCGCATTTCACCTGGCCTATCTGAAAGCTTCGTATGCATTTCCACGACAGCCTGACACAGTTTTCTACGCACTAGCTAAAAAGAGCAATGAATTACCGAGGACGTTGCACAGCTCGCCTGCCTGGTAACTAGCCAAGATCGTGCAGCTTCAGCCCCGTCCCGACGCACGTCACCCACAATACAAGAATGTCCTACACAGCATGCTAGACCTCCGTACTCGGCCATAGAGACCTACTAGCGAATCGAGCAGGCGGATTGACGATGTACGCCAATAGTACATGCATATCATAAGCGTGCGCCACTGTATCACGGTCCACATTTCATTATTTAAGGCGATAGCCAATGCCGGTTGCTATGCCACAAATACAACATGTGCACTTTTATTACTTGCGTGAGGCGCTTGTCAGCAATTTCCATAGGTTGTGAGAGCATGTCGCTGGGATGGAAAAACCAATTTGGAAAGAGGCGAATAAAGCGATCACGAAATTCTACGTTTCTTCTTCACGCCCGGGGTCTTGACAGAGGCAAGCAATTCGGCCAAACGTCTACTCTGACACATTCACTCATCGCGAAGAATGCACAGGCGCATAGCTTACAAGCAGCCCTGCCTGATTACTAAGGGCACCTCACTCACCACTTTGACAGACAGGATCAAGTAAAACATCTGCAAACCCCATGCATCCCAAATAGCCACAATGCTCCGGTCAAAAGCACCCAGCGTACACGCTGTCAGTCGGGACAGGCACGGTGGCATGCGGCTTTAGATTGTACCGCCTGAGAGATTGCGCAGGTGTTTCTTTTCATGGTGGATGAAGGCCAATGCCCAAACGCTGTCAATGCTCGTGAGGGCAGCAGGCTTTGTCTTGTGGAACCTAATTGTATGCAAATGGGAGGTGCGGTTATAAAACCTGCTGCGTTGACTTCAACATCTCAAGCCGCTTGTTCGAAAGTGGTCGCTCCGTGGAGATTCTTCAGGTTTGCAGATGCGCAAACCCCACAAACCTCTACCAGCGTGCTCTGCGTACTGGCTAAACAAAGGAGCGAGTAGTATTGAACTCGAAAACGCAACAAATGCCCCTCTTTTGTTGGCGCTTTCGTAAACGTTCCTAGGTTTTCGGCATGGTCCGAGCGCCAATGGCAATCCATAGGTCCGTACGCGGCTCTCGATCCGTGCAGCCGCTGTGCTGCATATAATGTTCATAGCCCAATACGACACGCGCATGTTCCAGTCCCTGTATGAAAGGGCACACACGCGCGAGCGGTGAAAATGGATATCAACGCAAGATTGCTTATTATCGATTCCATACCTACGGGTAATTCATACAGCTGGCGACTCCAAGGGCATAAAGTAGTGCTTCAACTCACCGGCTGTTGCAACAGGTGCAGACACCTTTTCAATTTTATTATCGGGGCTGGCAAGAAGTAAAATAGCCGCAACGGCCAGTTTTCAAACCACACAGCTACATACCTGCGCAAATATACATCAAAATGCCTCTCTTGCCAAGGCCCATAACACTGTTGAAGACGATGGCAATGCGCCCTTCCTCATCGCTGCTAGCACGGATTCATATCCCGCTGCGCACCCTTGAAGCTGCCCCGCCTGGCAGCGTAAGTCATATATCATCCGTCGCCTTGCATAGAACCTTCAGCAATCTACCGCTTCGAGTACATATGCGTCGTTCTGGGGGCAGTACATTGTATGATAAGTAGCATTGGCGCACCCCAAAGCAGAACTTAACAGCGAAGTCTGTCGGTCGATACCACCTCATGCGATAATCATATTTTCCGCATGCATCCAGCCTGACCTGGCGCTTCCTAAGTCACCTCACCTGTGGGACATGCGATATCAGAAGTAGCGTATCGATGCTGCAACACTTCCTTTGGCTTGACGCCTTGCATTCAAGAAGTCGCATCACAGACGTATCTCTCCTCGCGCCAGCATTGCTGTCAAATCCACAAAAAGGCCAAACCAAGAAGTTGCAGAATTTGGTCCACATTGTATGCTTACTGGCTGGACCCAGAAACGCACTGCCGCAACAAAGATGTATTTTCTGAGTGCATTCTAGATATACGTGACAGAGCTACAGTCCGCAGAGCCAACGCATCACGCATTGCAGATTCCTGCGCGACCCACGCTGGGCAATCACATCCCACCTCCGCATGATGCTTTGAAGCCATGCAATATCGATTCTGCCTGAAAACTCCCAACCAGCTCAGCGCATGCCGGTGTCGAACACTGAGCTCTTCACGAGCCATCGTATAGCTCAAAAGGCAAAGGGCAAATCTTGCAGCAAACGATGGGGCCATCCAACAGCATTTCAACGCACGCCCTATGGAGGCACATGCAATTGGATTTTTCGTTTTCCTCAGTGTTGACACGACGCGAAATCGCCGCAACAACCCCCCTTCGAGTTCTCTGATCACATGCCAATGCACATTCATATCTAAGAGTCCTGTTTGGGAGGGACTGTCACACCATCGCGAACGACGGCAGAACACCCTTCCATATTGTGCAAGTCTGCGCATGCTTATTCCTACCCGTCTGCATTCTCTCAAAGTTGTCCCGCCGTAGCACCTACGTCGCCGGTCATCCGTTGCCCCCCTTAAAACTAGAAAGAGCAAACGAAGAGACCCTAACCATGCGTCCTATTCATGGTTCAATACCATGGATGCTAAGCACCCGTGATGCCCCTCAAAGCGAAGCACACAGCAAACTCTGTTGGTCGATGCCACCGCATGCAGTAGTCTTTTATGACCCACACATCTAGGCTGCGCTTCCGCTTCCACAAGGCGGCTGCATGAGGTGCCTTACGATCTTTAGGAAACGCGATATCCGAAATATCGTGTCGATGCTGCAACACTTCCTTTGGCTTGACGCCTTGCATTCAAGAAGTCGCATCACAGACGTATCTCTCGTCGCACCAGCATTGCTGTCAAATCCACAAAAAGGCCAAACCAAGAAGTTGCAGAATTTGGTCCACAGCGTATGCTTACTGGCTGGACCCAGAAACGCACTGCCGCAACAAAGATGTATTTTCTGAGTGCATTCTAGATATACGTGACAGAGCTACAGTCCGCAGAGCCAACGCATCACGCATTGCAGATTCCTGCGCGACCCACGCTGGGCAATCACATCCCACCTCCGCATGATGCTTTGAAGCCATGCAATATCGATTCTGCCTGAAAACTCCCAACCAGCTCAGCGCATGCCGGTGTCGAACACTGAGCTCTTCACGAGCCATCGTATAGCTCAAAAGGCAAAGGGCAAATCTTGCAGCAAACGATGGGGCCATCCAACAGCACTTCAACGCACTTCCTATGGAGGCACATGCAATTGGATTTTTCGTTTTCCTCAGTGTTGACACGACGCGAAATCGCCGCAACAACCCCCCTTCGAGTTCTCTGATCACATGCCAATGCACATTCATATTTAAGAGTCCTGTTTGGGAGGGACTGTCACACCATCGCGAACGACGGCAGAACACCCTTCCATATTGTGCAAGTCTGCGCATGCTTATTCCTACCCGTCTGCATTCTCTCAAAGTTGTCCCGCCGTAGCACCTACGTCGCCGGTCATCCGTTGCCCCCCTTAAAACTAGAAAGAGCAAACGAAGAGACCCTAACCATGCGTCCTATTCATGGTTCAATACCATGGATGCTAAGCACCCGTGATGCCCCTCAAAGCGAAGCACACAGCAAACTCTGTTGGTCGATGCCACCGCATGCAGTAGTCTTTTATGACCCACACATCTAGGCTGCGCTTCCGCTTTCACAAGACGGCAATGGGGAGTGCTTGATGCTGGTACTCAAATGTCGAGGATCGTTTACAGTAGAATCCCACCCATGACACGCAACAACGCCGAAGGATAGACACATCAAAAAAGCGTGCAGCTGTGGCATTCCTTACGCACAGTCGGGATTGCCAACGCCTAATCGTTGCCTAGTTTCTGCTGGTCCATGTTTGCAGCAGTTGCAAACGACGCGGCTATTTCCGTTGAAATGCAGGACTTGATAGAACCAAAATGGTATACGCACGTTTCCATGTGCTGCATATCGTTTGTACACCCACCTTGTTCTCAACGCACCGGCTTCTGAAAGCAAAGCGTGCCACGAAAGCCATCTGCACAGGTTAACCGTCTGTGGAGCAGCGCTGAACCTTAAAGGTTCTCAGCCACCTTCTGAATCCAACGCCTACCCACTGTACACAGTCAGCTGTTTTGCGTTGGCTGTATTTACACACGGCATAGCAACAGTGTTTCCCATGCATAACACAATGCTGAAGACGAACAAGCGCGGTGGACTACCGTATGCTAGTCTTGTTCGTGCACTTTGCATAACTGTTGCATACATTCAAGGCGTGACAGACGTGCCTAACGCAACAGACACGCGGAATAAAAGAGCAGCCACAAGCAGAACGATTTGATGAGTAGCAATTGTATTCTTATTTGCCCATTTGCACTATGGATACCATTGCTAACCGCGCGCCGGCCCATGCGCCTTTCCCGTAGAAGCGCGACGATCTGAGCTCTGGATAGACAGGGGTTAGACAGGGTGGGCCCATCCTGACGAATGACTAGTGCACAAACGATCGAGCTTGCTTTTGCTTAAGGGCGGCAGGGCATATGCTGTCATCAGCTACTAAAAGGAATGATGGTTATATTCAAGTGACAAAGTCTTCGTCTACGCTAAAGGCGTCTCAGTCTGATCGTGCTGAGAACGCGTGTAAGCTTCCTGGTCGTAATGCCTCTATGTTCATTGAGCTGGATGAAGCTCCTGCTGAACATGTATAACCCAGGAACAGGCAGTCTAGGGATGGGTGCGCACGGGCCACCCTGATGCATCTCTCCGCTGATATACAACCGAATGTTGTTTCTGACCGCTCCCACACATCTGCTGTTACATACAAGCCACCTCCATGCACGCATATATTGTCCATTTCACCTACGCTCACAACATTGTTAAAGACGCAGTGGCGCCGCTTGTCGTGCCAACCATTATCCGAGTCACGTACGTGATGGTTGCCCAACAATGCTAATGCAATCATCAAGACGTTCGCAACTCACTGGCTGAGGACCAGATCTTATCCAAATGGCCATGGAAATCAGCATTTCTACCGAAAACGACGCGGAGGCTTACCACTCCCGTCAGCCAAGTTAAGATAATGCCCCTACTGCCACTGTGTGCATCCGCGTTCTGGCACGCAGTGCCTTTGCTGCACTGCCCATGCTACGGCCGCCTCTCCATCGGTCATGGCATACCGAGACATCTGTTACAGTTGCTACAGGTTTATTCTGCAGTTGCACGCCAAATAACCAACGGGCCGTATGCTTGGCGTACACCGTATAATACTCTGGTATTTGGCGCAGAGAATTGCCATTCAGAACAAAGTGCAAGTGCTCGATTGCACCGGTGCACTGTCGGGACCGCAAAGCAATTAGCGAGCTGCTGCAACAGAACGCAGCCACTCGACACGGTTAAGGGGCAGCAATTGCCTGCTATCGCCAGCGCTGTCATGCAACTACCAACCGGGCATAACAACACAGTAGGAGCAAGGCGCATCAGTATGCACAAGTAGGTAACTTGTTTCCTACACAACGCGATCGAGAGGATGGAGAACTGACTGCAGTGCTTCCTTCCGCAGCCCGCCCTGTTTCTGTCGAGCGCGCAACGCACTGCCGTCTATCGCATGTTTTTTGTGGCTTAAGAGGCCTTGGATCCGTATCTCACAAATACGTTCACATGAAAGCAAATGCTGTTGCTCCACAGAGAGAGTGGCAGCTATTTTTCAGTGATTACGCTGACGACACCGTAAAAAACGGTGGCACTGCTAACTGTGCAGAGGACTCCCCAAAGTCGCTTACGTCATAACTAGCCACAATGCAGTCACACGGGCACTCGCAGATTACTGAAGATCGAAGGCTTATTTGCAAAGAGGAACTTTGACATCAACATACCACACGAAAAAGACGCGATTATCACCACTAGGCTGAATACAAACAATATGCGCCGCTCAGCACTTCAGCATCCTGCCTGCTGTGACTTTGTTGAACTCAAAAGTCGCACAACCGGGCCGCCGCTTCGTTAACCGTGACGCCTCGGGAAACACGCTACACTTTGAAGACGCTGAGGCTGCTGTTGCGCCCCATGCTGCCATAATAGCCGGTGGATGATGCGATTAGAAGACTCCGTGCTACACTACGCACGACAGCGCACGTAGCATTAGAAAGAGCTATACAACCAAACGACGCAACGGACTTTCTGTGGGTATGACGGCATTCTAACCAAAGCTTTTCGCCAATCGCATATCTAAGAAAGGCAAATGCGTTTCGCACAGATGAACCTGATTTCTGGCGGCTACCAAGGAAGTGCTACACGGTCGTCGCACCGCCGCAAACGCATGCGCACGAAGTCCATACCTCGTTTTTCACCGCCCTTTAGGCGGGTTGCCGCGTACAAGTTCACAAAAAAGCGCGAGCGTGCTAGCACCAAAGTGCAGCTGAACCCTCAATCCTTATTCAATTGACTATACTAGAAAGCGATACACCTTACATTCCTGTTAATGACCTTTTTAAACAGCAGGTCAATCTCAGTGCCCCTCATTATCGCCCACCTTGCTGCTGCAACTGCCACGTGCCTCTCGAGTTTTGCCGCCGAAATTAGCGTTTTGCAAGCATGGCTATTATGGTTGTCATGAAAACGTCACTTACATTGACACCTGAGAAACTCGATTGGAAGATATCGCTTATCGGAACCCAAGTTACACGCCCTAAGCCCTGGCACATGGGTGGACAGTAAAGTCACCTATTTTTGTTTTCCTGTACGCACTGCCTGCAATGTTCTCATGCCTCCCACACAAAATCTGGCATAAATATCAAGCTTTCAGCTTGCACTGAAAGCTGTCATGCAGTTGTCGATAACTGTGCACATCTTTGCAAACTATGTTGTAAAACGTTCTCCTGCATTGGAAGTAGTGTGCACATAAGCAAGGCCTTCCTTATTGCGGAGGCTATCAAATGCCCCCTATTCGAAATACTAATGAGGCGGTCACAACGACGGACATGCTACCTTCGCCTGGCCAGCAGAGGCAGCATGCTCGAAGCCAAGAGTACAGCATACAAATATGAGTCATGCTTACCTTGCAGAAGCATTTTCAAGTGCTAAGGTAACACCAGCACTGGCATATACTCCGTGCTGATGTGTCATCGTTTGCTGAAGAAATCCAACGCATCTGCCCGTTCTCTGGCATGGATTTGTACGCACAAACGTATGGAAGGTGCCGGCGGCGTCGTCTTTTGCGCTGGGCGTGCTTCTTCCCAATGTGTAACGAACTCGGCAGTTCGCAGTACAAAACTAATCTCGGTCTTGGCATTCGCTGTCGCTCCAAGCACGTTTGGCCGCTGAACCTACTTTCTGCGAAATTACACAAAACAATGCCAAAACTGAGGTTGGAGAAACGATTGACATTACCGGCAATTCGGCAGTGCCTGTCTCACCATGCTACATGCCGTTTTCCCCTAAAGTACCTTACACATCTATCCCGCACCCGAAATAGGTACGATTATGCGTGTATGTACACCGCAACTAGAAGCACATATCCACATCTGTTCCGCCATTGCACAATACCCAAACGACTTCCTTCCTATCGCACGGCGGCCGTTTGGTTTAGGAGGCGCACTGCACGAGGATTATAGTTGCTACAGTCTAATGTATTTCAACAATGAGGCGCTGCGGATGTGAATTGGTCGGGATGGCTGGGCTTCTTTCCAATGTGTGATGGCCCTCTTCGGTCGTGTTTTCCCTAGCATTCCGCAATGAAACTACTGCCAGCCTTGTGACTCATTGCTTCTCCTAGTGCATATGGCCGTCGAACATATTAGCTGCGGAATTGCATAAAAGAACGATAGAACTGAAAGGTCCGGGACTGTGAGGAACATCTGGATACTTGGTAATGCCTGTTGTCCACCGTGTGGCATGCAATAAGCGGGGAAACAACTCACTCAAGCGCCTACCCTGCATGATATTTGTGTTTGCACGTCGCAACTAGTAGCACATCTCTACGCTTGTTCCACCGCTGCAGGTCAATTAAATGAGCTCCTGCCCTTCACACTACGTCTGCTTTCTTTTAAAGTCACAGTGTATGGAGACGATAATCGCTACAGAACAGTCTAAATTGTCCGTGGTATTTTGCCTTCAAAAACAAAGCAACCAATAAGATCTCTGAATAATACAATGCACAGCTTTATTTCAAAGTCCTGTTTTCACTACCGTAAAAAAGATTTTTAAGAGCACCAGAACGTGCTCAGTGTCTCTTTACGCACCATCTACGTGCATGCACTCTGTATGGCTATAGCTTAAGCTTAAAATCGTGCAAACTTTCTCTAGCAATGTGTGCAGTCTCCCACTATGTGCCTACTGCGGCACCCGCTCGCCAAGCCACTCGTTCATGCACATTACCAGGATCTGCATAGCAGCTCGATAGCAGTTGCTTTCATGAATCAACGTTTGGGTGGTATGGGAGGCGACACGCCTGAAAGTTCGTCGCCGATCACACTCAATTCCCAATAAGCAAAGTAACCAATGTCCCCCACGCAGCAAAAGACAAATATTCTCAACCACATCTGTTTGCGCCCTGGCCAAAGCCCCTTCATTCCCTCTTGGCAACCATGTTCTTATGCAGAGCGCATGCCTGGATGCCTGGCCGTTTCTGTTTTTAACGCATCTTGTTGGCCCGTGAAAGCGTTTCCCCACTTACAATGGCGTCGAACGGCAAACAACGCTCTTGTGTTCAGCTAGCATAAAAAGAAGTGTTCGCTTCCGTGGGCTTAGCGCAAGCACGAGACTGCTACAAAAGGCGCTGTCTGGAATCGGCGTGCTGACTCCCCGAAATCTATTGATATGTCACCCAGCATTGAGGCAGCGGGCCCCACAGCGTCGTTGTACAGGCACCCTGGACGATGTCATTCGCAGTAAGATTTCGGTGTTGTTCAGGTAGTGGCTCCACTTGCAGGCACGCGTAGAGGCTGCATCGTCTGTATTTATCTCTCTCTGGCATCTTCCAGAGAATCTTGCACACTGTATCCTAATGCCGCAATCCAGGCACAGTGCACTGCGACCACGTTTTGCAGTAGGCAGCATAGCTCTGGTCGCACCATCTATTCCAAAATGCGCAACCCGTCTCCTTGTAATGTTCCATGGAACAACACAAAAATGCATCTTGATCCGCTGCGGTGATTTTTTTCAAACGCTGCACAACCCAAAATTGCTGGCCTTGATTCCAACCTCACTGCCTGTGCGAGTCATCAGCAAGTCTCAAACAGAATATCAGGTCATACGTATCACGACGAGAGAACGTAAGTAGGAAAAACTCATCGCCGAGGACTCCCCGTTTCGGCAGTATGCAAACATGCGACAACTACATTCAGCATTCAGAAGTATAACCTTGTTAGGACATTCACAGCGATGCGCGTATTGCTGGCGAGTCACGTGGCAGCATGCAGAGCGTTACTTGGTTCAACGCAAGCGTCTAAGCACCTACCAAAGATACCTCAAACTACACTCCAAATCAGCAAGGGCCAGTGCACTCCAGCTCTAGGGCATCACTGGCCACCAGTTTACAGCGCTTCAATCTCACTTGCTAGAAAATTTGCATGCCAAATACCAAGCATTCAATCATCCATACCTGTTTCACTATTACGATACAGCTACCATTTATCCATGCGAGTCAGCGGAGGCACACACTACACCTTGGAAATTTGCTCTCCGCGCCATTTTCTCAACTGTTCCTGGAGCAGCGTCACATCTTTGTCACCTGCCTTTGCTGCCCTAAATGCCTCCGCGGTATACACTAAGTTCTAAAAACGTACCATCTGTGTGGCGTTAATTCGGCATTCATAAAGATCAGTCAGACGCCTCTCATTTAACATTTCTGTGCTTCGGGGAGTTAGTTCTTGCCATTGTGCGAACTGCATGACAATTACACGCACCTTCTGCGCCATCACCAGGAGCAAGGCAACACTGTCGTACAGCCCACTTCGACAGCCTTCTTGGCCGTGCATTTTTAAAGTGCTACGGAGATCTGTCAACTGTCTGACAATGAGGCCCACTTTCTTTGCCGTAAATCAGCAATCCGTAGACGCCACCTTGGCTTGGGAAGCACCTCAACATTGTACTCCCCATCTAGCAGTACTGCACGAACGTCAACAGCTAAATATTTTTGATAGTGGAGCTGTCTGTCGCGTATCGGATCTGGTCCTTCACAAGTCGCGTCTAGTGAGGTAAATCACATTGAATACCTGTATAAATGATGGGAATGTCGGCCGACATTCTTTGTACCACACCACAATGAACGGCACGGAAACGTCATCAGCTGACCCTGGTGCTCCATCTTGGAAGCACTTCTATGTTGAATAAACCGATGAAAACCCACTATCTGAGTTTTGCGCGTCGTAGGCAGCGAATATGCACGCTTCTGGGATCTGTTCAGCTACCGCATCACAGCCACTAGCAATGCACAAGTACTCAAGCACGTGGGACTTGTCGTAACCCCAATGTCCCAGCTATGTTCACAGTGCTTCTTGTGTAGTGATAGATTTCCTTTATATGCTTTGGCTGTTCGCGTAGTCGCAGTAATTCAACTAGGCCGGCCCTTGTCAGTCTAGATAATCCCCATGGTTCGACAGGAAAAAAGCAACTCGCATTACAATTTCGGCATATGGTCTCTCTGGGATAATGAGTGCCTTCCAGTCAGTCCGCTGTAAGCTGCCTGCTCCTTTGAATGAGATATAAGGCCAAACGACGTTCCTGCTTTCCTCCAATCACCGGTCGTAGACGTACCCTGCTCCTCAAGCATGCAGAAAGTGCTAGTACCACTCAATCAGTCAATTTTCCTACAGCGTTGTGCGCCTCTACGTGCGTACAAGCTGTGTTGCATCAGCGTGGCATCCATCACCGCCGGATACCCTGCACATCAAACTTAGTTAAGGTTTCTGTAACTGGGAAAGATTAGCGCCTATCAACGCACAAATTGCATGGTGACCAAACTCACCTTCTGCGCCGTCAACCGAATCACAGCAGTAGTGCCATACAGTCGAGTGTGGAGGCCTTCGGGCAAACGCATTACCGAAAGAACTACCTGACGGACACTGCCCACAGCAGCAACCAACAATCCGGCAGTGAGAAGTACTTTCTTTGCCATAAACCACGGATGAGACAGCTCCACAATTGGGAACAGTCCACCACTGATAGCGTAGCGTCTTCGACAAATCCAGATCCATAAAGAACTACGCGAATGTTTAGTACGTAGCGGTGCCAGTTCACTGAGATCTAGTGCGATGCGTGTGGCAGGTGCCGCCGTGTCCAGGTGCCAACCATATCTATGTCCAGGTGCTAACCATCTATGTGGCACTGTCGGACCAAGTACGCGTCGTTCGCGTTTTAATTAGATTATATCACGGCTAATTTATCGGCGGTACCATGTGATCCCTTATGCGTGACATCTTCGATATTATTGACGTACATGTGACTGAATTCATACGTACCACCTATGGAATTCGTCCGCCATCCCCCGCATCTTTCACCCGCATGAAATCGGCTCTGCTAGTATGCCGCGGTTCGTCAGTCATTTACACGCATGCATGTAAATATGTTAGAAAGGCGCTCACGCTTTCGCAGCAAACTGCTGCACCATCGAAAACTACCGAAACCGCGAGACAAAGCCTAAATACATCTATGTAACGTGCATCCATAGGCATCTGGATACGTTTCAGCTACCTTCTGCCAGGCAATAGCCTTTCGCGGCATATTCCACATTCCCAGCGTGGCACAGTAGTGCGCATGCGCGTCCATCACAGTGCGCTGATCCCTCTTCTCCAAGCTGATACAGCGTATAGATGCAATGCCAGTCTGCCTTCTTGAATACTTCGTCTACGGTTCAGCAATTGAGGTCACACACCGTCAGGCTTCACGAGCTGGCCGTTTCCGGATTCCTCATCCTTGCTATCTGGCCGCCTTGGATGCCTGTCCTTGCAGTACTCAGTCTTACCCTCTGGATAAAAACTTATTGAGACTTTCCTAAGCCTATGCCCCTGCTAATGCCACATACAGGTGTAAACATAGTGGAAATATCTTCAACTGCTGGTTCCACAAACTTACCCCCTGAGCAACGGTGTGGGTAGGGTAATCACGCTTAAAGCACTATTGTGCAGGACTGCCTTTTCCCGCCGATAACACTGGTGAGGTAGGAATACAGACAAGCATAACCC
>CAJFCY010000224.1:0-22109 GCA_904066265.1 Eimeria zaria | reverse complement strand
TACATATATATGCACATTCATAGAGACATTATTCTTTTTCGTTTGCATTCACCTTCTTGCCTACTATTCAGATATTTAATGTTGTACAGAGAGCACACACAAGGAAAGAAAGAACTACAAGCTGAACGTGAACTTGCAGAAACAGGATCCGGAGCAACAACAGCAGCAGCTGCAACAGGAGCAGCAACATGTGCAACAACAACAGCAACAGTAGCCGTTGAAATGCTTATAAACACACCCATCTTGTTTGCGAGTAGAAGGTCCCGCATGGTCTCTGCCTACGATGAAGTGTGTACATCCATAGTTCTTTCGAATGCGCGCATGGAGAACGCATTCCCTTGGGCCGGCCATCCTCATAGCAAGAGGAATCAGCACAAGCATCGCATTGCTAGGACCTTCTTCAGTCGTAGTTCCTTCTCCTCCCATGCTGTCCTCTTGCTGCTGTTGCTGCTGCTGCTGGGTGCGGGGAGGACTGCGGTTTGGTGTGCTTGCTGTAGTAGAGCACAGGTGAGGGAATCTGCATTCTTCGTCTCGTTCAAAGTGGCGAATTACGTGTTCATAACAGCGGGTTCTTAAGTAGTAAGGTACATCTCCTGGTTGTGTGGGTCCTATAACAGGACTAAGGAGGAGCATAGGCTGCTTCTTTTCTGTTGCTGCTGCAGTTTGTAATGCATGTTTAATAAGCTCATAATGACTTCTATGGAGAGGGTTTCGAGTTTGAAACCCAACAACAACTTCGTAATTCCTTTCTTTTATGCGTTGTTTGCAAACAGCAGGAGACATGCGATAACTTTCAAAGTTGAAATGTACTATTGGGTTTACAGGTGTTATCTTTCCTCCTACATAATAACAGTCGGAATGATTATCCCGCAAATATTTCACATAAGGGTGATTAGGGTCTGTAGTTCCCAACACCTTCTGCATTTCCTCCTCTAAGTCAGGCAAATAAACGCTTTCTACGTCAAGTTGAGCAATCACAGTGCCGACCTATACAAAGTAAACAAAGAAACAAAAAAAAAACACAGCGAAACACAATACATCTACCGGAGAATGATAGTAGACACACAGAACAAACAAAGGCAACATCAGAACTATTATCGTGAGGTGTATTATTATTATTACTATTATTGATAAAGCTATTATTATTAGAGTTTTTATTGTCGTCTGAAGAAGCATCCGAGCAACTATTTTTAGACTTCTAAGCCAATTTCTCATCGTGGTTGCTATCCTCAGAGTAACTAGCATCCACTTCACTGCAAAGAGATATACAGAAATTTTTGATGCTTTAATAAGGGAACCAGCTTAAGAATAAACCGTGAAAAACAAGAGAAAACGGCCGTAGTAGCATTGCTCAATACTTACAACATCCCTAAGCATGATTCGTCCTTGATTGTTGCTGACAGTCGGGGCTGAGCTCATCCAATATACATTTGTTGCTGCAGTTTCTCCGCAGCAAGACTTCGGAATAGCAAGAACAATAGGCAAAGAAAATACTTCGCCGTTTGTTAGGGTCATTGAATTTAATACGCTATACATAACACCATATACACAGGGAGAACGAACATAGTAAACGCCCAGCTAAAGATTATACAGAACGCTAAAACAGACTATTAATGCTTAATACAATATCCTGTCCAATCTAAAAACAAACAAAATTAACCATTGTCATAGTAGTTGCAGAAAAAAACATATGAACAAGCGAGAAACGCTCAGCACAACACAACGACGGAAAGAGCAGACAAATCAATAAAAACAGGCAAGAAGAATTCTTCTTCCATGTATAAGCATGTGATAAGTGTATAATAGTAGGCGTATATGTTATATTCAAGTTATTAGGAGCAAGCCACGTTTCTTAACATGTGCAGTAAGAATGTGCAGCATCAAGGTCGTTAACGGTCGTCTGTGTTGTAATTTGAGTACCTCTGATAGTCCGAAATACCCATAAAACCCTGAAGAGGAGCGAATGCTCCGCTTATTATCATTTCAAGATCGCACATTTGCCTCTCGTTCATTGTCCAGTCAGATGGTAGCGCTACTGCAACAGAAACAGCGCCATCAGGTTTAGGCGCGTTCCCCACAGAAGACGACATTTTAGGGCCCTAATAGATTTAAAAAATGTATTAAATATTAGTTAAAGAGAACCTAATGATAAAGAAAAAAGAAGGAAGATAGTTTCAACAGCGAAGAAGAAAGACAACAACGCGGCGGGAAAAAACGAGCACCGCGAGCGCAGAAATAATAATCTAAAGAAAAATTGGGACGGTTCTACTGCAAAATCAAACCGAGTAGGAGAAGAATCGCTAAATCTCCGTCTATTAGACAACCTTTTCCTTCTGTTTCTAGCAAACTTTTCTCTTTTTACCAAGATATACAGCAAGAAGACGAAGACGCAGACGACACAGGTAGGCGGGGTCGCGAGACAGATCAGGCGTCTCGCTGCACCCCGATGCTTGCAGGCAGCAGCCTGTAAAGAATCAGCTTTTCTCCAAGGTAATTGAAGAATCCAAATATAATCTGTTTAACTGTTAATCGATGAGCAAGTGCCTCTTCTTCCTTTCCCCAGTAAATTCCGTGTCGCTCACAGCTCCAGTCAGTACACACCCTGAGCGAATGCAAGAGCGGCGCATAGTTGAACCCGGAAAAAGCGTTCGCCTCACTTATACTATATTTCTTTACGTTTTGCGTAGCAGTGTTTATAAACTTAGCCAAACGACTCAGAAGAAAGAAAGCGTTTGACCTGCTCGTGCCAGTTAGTCAGGAACTTCTGTGTACGCAAAGCTGGGCGCCGGCAAGAGAGAACATACGCAAACGCCGCTTGAACAGGAGGACTGACGAATATTTTGAACAAAAATGGCATACGTTTTATGTTTAAGTTTAAGGTACGTTTGCGTACCGCAGCAAATATTGCCCGGAAAGCTATTTCTCTCATGCTGCTTTCGCCCCCTGTGGGATATGCATGCAAGCGTGGGAACGCCCACCAAAGTAAACCTGGAAATGCAAATATTTAATGAGGCGAAATTGGCATTTAGAAATATTTGGGAATGAACAGGAGGAGCGGAAACCCGAAAAGCGTCCTCACGTAGATCGTCCGCGATGAATTATGCATGTCCCATAATGTAGTATATGTAACATAGGGTATATTAAACATAGCATATAGCACCCTCCACGTTGTTTGCAATATCCACTATATAGTCAGCTGCATTTGTAACACGCATGCTGCCTGCACTGCAACCTGATGCTCATCATCTGCTTCCTCGTCACTCAAACAACTCCAGGCGACTTCAGAAATGAGCTATACCAAATCCTAAGGGCAATGCTCCCCTGCCTGCTCCCTGTAATAGCTACACGCAACCTAACACTGGATTCAAAGACTGTAATTGCACTATTCTCTCGTCTCTGTCGTACCACTGTTACGAGTAGGGCGCCTTATGCTTTCACTCAAGCAGCCAGGATGGTCGGGCAGCAGCCACCTTTTGGAATTTCTATAAACACGCATAAATGAGTGCTTGGTATGCTTCTAAAAGCACACAACGATGAATCCCTGCCCGTTGAATCTCTGACGGGGGATTGCAGTTCCATCAGATTTGGCTGGCTGAAGGCAGATGAAGCCTTTCCTCATAGATGCAACTTAACATTCACAAAATCGATCGCATGTTGAGTAACCTGCCTTGTTGAGATGTGTGACCCCTCAACCCGTTACTATTAAGGAATGTTCGTACGATATTTAGCTTCATTTTCCGGTTACACAACAGACCGCAAACGAAATAGTCAACAAGTCACCGTCGCTGCCTTCGGCAGGAAACTTGACATCACCTTCAAGCCATTTCGTGTTATTTTGAGGCCTTTCAACGACAGCCAAGAAGAAGTTCAACCGCATCATCTTTATGCGTTCATCTCTGCATATTCAGATATGCAAAGCGGAAGGGGGAAGGAGCATTCCCAAAGGCCCATGACAGCACGCAAGCTGTTCTTTGAGTCGAACAGTTTCGTGAAAAGATGATGCCTACTTAGCAAGCGGCTAAAACTACGGGGTTGCAACATGGTACCATCAGCCTTTCGTCGCTAAGTAAAGCCACCCGACCACGCTTCTCTCCACAGACCTCTATAGAGTGCGACTAGCACAGATTGAGTGGTATAATTGTGCATATAAACCAAATGCTATACACTATGTATATAATGCACAAACTGGTCGATATATAGATGGGATTTTAGTACCTTTATGTACACTGCCCCAGTACAATTTTAGTTCACCCTGGTATTCTCTTATTGACCCTCTTTATGTCGAGCTCTTTGCAGAGGCATTCAACGCCTGTTTCAAGGATTGTACAAGATTCAATGGATGTTCTTTCTTACTTCATGCCATAGTGCGGTTGTAGAAGCATGAGATACACCCCGCGATGGACTGCCCCCCATTTGCTGACCTCCAACTCAAATAATAGCGATAATGCACTATCCATCTCTCTCAAGATCCTGGCATTTGTGAAAAAAACTAATTCAGTGTCTTCGTTTTGAGGGTTGGCCCTTGCACTTAGTTTTATTCCAGAAGTAGAACGGGCCATGAGCGTCCCTCGCCGCGCTTTGGCCGAGATGGCGTCACAGCCACGGAGCGAAATAAACAGCAACAGCAAACTGGGAGTGTTAAGCGTGGTTTATATGGAGTAAAAAAGGGATCAAACAGTAGAAACACTTACATCCGATACTCTCTGCTGACTCGATCCACGCAGTCACCAGCTGTTTCAACGGCTTGCACCTACACTGCCAAGTGTCAACCTTCACACTACCTAGACTATGTGCTCATGTGCCTTTGTTGCTATCTAAAATACAAATAATATTAAGAAAACACAGATTCCGGGTGGAAATACCCTGCTTCACGTCCTGCGCATCGTCGAGCTGACTGAGCTCCACACGGCTGGTAAAGTTGGTCAAGAAGAAGCTATACAACTCTGCATTTAAATGCATTCCCCACGATCGGAATTCAATTGCGATGCTGCAATGCACAAACTAACTCACTTTAACTACTTCCAATTCACGGGAACAAATGTCTAAGAGGCCAAACAGCGCTGGCTGACTGAGTCCGCTGCACTCCCCGCCTCTCCCGTTAGTTACCTAGTGAACCGGGCACGCGTGTTGTCCAGCGGGCGAGTCGATGAGTTCGCCTTCTCTTCTACTCATTATATTCTTCTATCTTGATACGAACAAAGTTTTCAGTGTTTCTTGTTAAAACCATTCAAACATACAATTCAGGGGACGTGTGTGCAACAAGTGCTTCAACAACTTCTGCGATCACCCAAACGACCGCCCGCTGTAGCTGCACTTCTCTCCTGCGCCTGCGTCGCATGGCATTCTGTCTGGCGGCGTATGTCCAGCTGTTGTAGCCTTGTGTTTGGGTTACATTGTGTTTCTTAGAACTGTTATTTGGTGAAACAGTGAAGATAAGCCTGTTGTTGAAGCTGTAGGAAGCAGGAGGTGATCTGGAAGTACAGCCGTTCCTCCGCAGGATTCCTCATCACCAACAGCAGGGCCACCGCATCACCGATGTGGAGTTAAGGTGGTGTGCATAGCGGGTTTATTGATTTAGTAAACTTCTTTTCTCTGGTTTATAGTCGAGGCCTCGGATTCAAGAGGCAAATACACTAGGGGAGGACGCTGGAAGCGTTATAAACAACACCCACCCCCAGCTGCTTCTGCTGGCTGTGTAGACTTTGGCTGGCGGTGGGTCAGCTGGTGGTGATCGTCGACCGGCCGTTTCCTCTCATCCCCGGGTCATCTTGAGAGCCTTTTCTCTCTTGCTTCATTATAGGAATTATATTGTCTTCAGATTCTAGTTTTATATTGCAGTGGCGTCTACGCAGCCACTGCTCTCGTGCTTCCCTCCCTCACCAACACACGGCTGCGCCAGCAAGCAAGCGCTGCTGCGGGTTCAGGTCACTCGTTGGGGTGTCCAGCCTTCTAGGAGGAGTTTAAGAGTTCTGCTTCCTTTGGGCTCTGTTTTATTCAATAATTAGCTCCTCGCAGCTCCTATTCACCAGGAGACGCGGCCTGCGTGTCTGTGCGGCGGATATCCAACGGGTGGGCCAGCCGCAGTTCGCATGGGGAGAAAGTGGAGATAACAAGCAGCACCGAACAAGCACAACGATTTTGCAAGTGTAGCAACTAATTTTCAAGGGATTATTGGAGGGACACACCTCTTGATTGCAGGAGAAACAACTGAGAGTTGCCTCCGTATCGTCCGGTCACACGGATGCTGTTTTCTCTCTAGGAGACGGGAGTTCGGCAGTCTCAACTGCTGCTGAGCCAGTCAAGCAAAGAACTTCTGTTTGTTTCCCCGCTATAATAGATCATAACACCACCCCGATAGGTCGTGGTAGACGCTGGAGTTTTATTATTATTCTTGGCACGGCGTCAACCCTTTGTTGTAGTTCCCACTCCGGCACACATACGCTATACACTCCAGGACTCCCAGTAGTCCTGTTGATTGCTGTTCTGCACCTCCGTGTTTGAATATGGTGGCCAACGGGGGGGGTCCCCCAGCTGGCCCCTCGTCTCGATCGAGGCCGTGGGAGGCGGCAGCGACGCCCGCCGTCGTTGGCCTTCAGACACGGGATGAGCGGCTGGCGCGGGAGTTGGCCGTTCTGGAGTTGAGCAGGCGGGTGTTGAATGCCCGTGGGTCTGCTTCCTCTTCGTCTTCAGCGTACACTGCAGCGAACAGGGAGACAGAGAAGGCAACTAGCAGCAGAACAGCAGAGGCCAGCGGGTGGAGTGGAGGTAGTCATCATCTTGCTGTGGAAGAAGGAGGCATTAGCACAACAGGGGGAGGATTGTCCGCTGAGGAGTTCGCCGCTGCTTTCGAGAGATACATGGCCGGATGTGTGCTGCAGCAGGCCAACGCGCTACATCAGCAGCAGCAACAGCAGCAGCTGCAACAGCAGCAGCTGCAACAGCAGCAGCTGCAACAGCAGCAACATACTTCGTTCTCGTCTGCAGACACTGCGGCTCTGCTTTCCTCAGCAGTGGATTTGTCTGGCTTGCGTGAAAGCATGCAGTTGCTGCCGTCCCCGGCCGGGCGGATCTGCGACTCAGCCAGGAGTTCCTCCTCCTCCTCGTCGTCCTCCTCATCTTCTTCCTCTTCTTCTTCTTCAAGCCGTGGGGGCCCTGTGGCCCCTTCGCAGGTGATAAGCGCAATGCATGCAGCAGCAGCAGCAGCAGTAGAAGGAGTGTCTGTGCGCAGTGGCAGGGAGACGGAAGGTGGGAGATCTCTGGGTAGTGGCCACGGGCCGGACGCTGCCGATTTTCGGACTTTTATGGCGGAGTTCGCCTCAGGAGATGCCACCGACTTCACATCGGCGGCCGGAGGAGGACGAGGACATGCGGGAGGGAGTACAGCAGCAGCAGCAGCATCGGGGGCGGCTAGTAGGGATGCCGCAGCAGTAGCAGCAGCAGCAGCAGCAGCAGCAGCTCACCTCCACCAGCTCCGAGTTGGGCTAGCTGGAGGGCTGGACCATGAGATATTGGGGAGAGTCAGCGGAGGCCCAGAGGAAGACATCAGCACGAATCTCTTCTCACGGCTGATGCAAGAATGTACACAAGCCAGCGGAGAACTGGACTTGAACGGCGAGCATCTTGGTGGCGGCAACGGCCGGATTGGAGGGGATGCTGGGGCGCGTCTTTCTGCGGTATCTGCTGAACTCCTCTCGTTTTTGCAACAACACCACCTCAGCAAGATGGCGGATAAGCCAGAGACGACAAAGCGGCTGCTGGCCAGCGCTAATAGCACTGCATGCAACAGCAACATAAACAGTCGCAGGACAAGCAACTGCAGTCCTGGAGCGGATGATGAAGAGGAGGCGCGCGCCTACAAACGTCGCTTCCTAGAGATGCACCTCCTCGACCAGAGACGTACTAGCTTCGCCAGCAGCAGCAGCAGTAGCGGCAGCAGTGAGTTGAGATATCTGGCTGCATCGGTACCAGGTTCTCGAGAGGGAGAGAGTGGGGAGGCGGGTGCCGACGCTTCAGTGGGGGAACGGAGGCCCAAGCCGCCTGGCCATGAAATTGTAGTGGGGGGGCCTGCAGCCAGCGAGTCGCCCTCGAATCCGTCGTCACCTTCCTACTTAGCAGAGCTGCAGCTGATAGAACGAGTGGCAGGAGGGGATCCCTTCCTGCAAGAGGACGCCCTGGGTAATACGTCCTTCAGGGGACCACTGGGCTATTACAGCGTTTGTGAGGGGGCAGGTAAAGATGAGTGCTCCAGCCAGCGGCTGTATCCGATAGTGCGTGGGGTATCGCGCGACAACACAAAGAAGCGATGGGCGGTGTATTGGAAGGGCTATAGACGTTACTTCTACGATAAGTTTTTCGAGAGCTGCGTTGAGGCATACAGGAGAGCTGTGCAATTCAGACAACAGGCAACTACAGCCGCAGCAGCTGTCACAGCCACTGGGAACCCCGCACACCTGATTGCTGCAGGCTTACACGGGTCGCCTGGAGGAGGCAGCACCAACGCAAAGCATCATCAGCTGAAGGCAGAACATTCGGAGTCCGTTACGGGTGTCCTTGCCTCTGCTGCTGCTGCAGTGGCAAACCACTCGAATGGCCGCAAGACCAAGAACCCGTCGCCTTCTGCAGGCGGTCATGGCACACGTGACGACAGGACGGTGGTTTGTCTGTACAAGGAAGCAATACTCTTCATTTTGGAAGACCTGAGAAACAACGTGCTGGCCCAGTACCTCACATCGACGGCGGCTCTCAACGCCGGCGCTGCTTCTTCTACCGCGGGGCAAGCAAATGCAGGGGAACTGGCAGCTGCCACGACAGCCAAGCGTATGCTGGATCAAACACTGCTTATGCACACCAACGTCGTGGGCAATGCAACCTCCACTGCAGAACTGCAGCCATCTCTTATGATTGTTGCACCCTGCCTCGAGGAGTTAAAGCTTCCCAGCCAGCAGACACCACAGCAGCAGCTTTCACTTATTCAGTCCATCCTTGCAATGCATATCCAGCAACACGTGTTGCTGTCGCGGTACCTAAACAAAGGAGTCGCAGCTTTGCCTGTAGGGGGAGAAGGTGGCAGTGCTGACGTGCAGTCCAGGCACCAGGATGTAAAGGGAGAAAGTGAACAGGCAGAAATTGCAAATGGCCCTGTTCTTGAAGATCTGCGAGAGCAGCAAACAGCCCCAGCAGCCGCAGAAAGTACGGTTGGAGTGCCCGCGTAGCAAAGTGCTTCAGGTAAAGGAGGGTTCATTTTTTGCAATTGGTTTGAGCTGCAGAAGACATCGTCGGGGTGCTTCTGGATCATCATATTCCACGAGTTTTAAAAAGAAGTTTGCAATGCTTGTCTCAGTGGGGACATGCACCATCAGTGGGTGTTGGCGCTTCTGCGCTGCACCAGATGGGTTTTTTATAGATTATAAAAGGCGTGTTCTATTTACGCTAGTCCACGTAAGATGAACCTGCTATGTGCCAAGCCGTTCAGAAGGCCGTGGGATTACATTAAGTTTATGTTCAAACGCAGCACTGCTACAAGCGTTTAGGCGGTGCAGTATGGAGACCAAGGAGTGCTCCATATAGCGAAGAACAAATTATGGTAGGGTGCCGTACATGGGGTCTGTGAACTTGGTAGCGTATTCTAAATTAAAGTGCCTCATATGTGACGTAGCTGGGTATCTTAGCATCAGTCGGGGCCTGGCAGCGTCATGAGGCGACGTACTCACGTTTCCTGCATCATGGTAGTCATCATGGTAGTGACCGGCTCGTTGCTTGGTTGACCACCAGTGGTACTTTCACCAGAGGTCAAGGGCTGCAGCTATGCCACTGGTATTCGGAGGCAATATTGCGCCCTCGGAGGTACAGGTGACTTGTGCGGTCGATTTCGGACAAATGACAGTCCCTCCTATTACTTTGTTGGATATCAGTGATAGTGAGCGCTGGCTGGGGCTTCCAGCAGTAGTGATAGCAAGGTGTTCCCGTAGATGTGTTTAGTGACGTGGCTGCTATGAGTATGAGTACTGTACTGGTATGATGTCCACTAGAAGGGACTCACACACAGTAGCGGATGTACTTTAGCAAGCGTGCCAAGCTTACTGCCTCACACGCTAGAATGGTCGTTTGCGTCGAGTTCCGTTGAGCAGCAAGGGCTGCTTTACGGCACTCTGGCGAGGACACGGGTGGTGGCTCTCTAGCCAAGCACCCGTCTATAAACCTTGTAAAACGCATTCACTTGAATTTATATATTTCCAGTGGATTCTACGGAAGTCTAGTAGAGAAGACTCGGGGAAACGCACTTTATATGTTGACGCACGGGAAAAGAGCAACGGTGCTTGCGTCTAATTAGACATGTACTCCAAAACAAATACAGCCTATGTTTCCAGAAAGTTCAACCTCATCTTCAGGTTAGAATATACTCACACTTCTCTTTTGCACGATGCACGGAAGTTCGAAGAGCGTTGAGAGTCTGTGTTAATGTGTAGCACGGCGTTTCACGTTTTTTAATATACTTTCCCCAACAAATGTTGAGATAATTGGTGGAAAGTGGGGGGAAACTCCAAGCAAGTTACTGATTTCCAAAAATTGCTCAGCTTTCAGTAACGATCCGCTCCAAAAACAGCTGGATCTTTTAAACAATCGATGATCATTTCCAGTTCAAAACACGATATGCTCCAATTATCTCTCTTAAAACATTACAGGGGCTATTTCACAAATTTTTTTATGAAGGAAAAAAGTGGTTCTAAACAAAAGTGAGCACGTCGTTGTGTTACCTAAGCGAGCCGGCGTCAATACACCCCGTGAACCCGATCCTTGAACCACTTGGGTTGGTTTGACTTTCATATTTGCAGAGTTCGGCGCGCGTAGGCTGACATTATTTTGACTCCAGTTTGTTTCATCCTCAGAGTACCTGCTCGTGACGATGAAATTTCTTGCCCCCGTTTTCCTTGGCGGCTGCGTCTACACCGCAGGAACCGTCGCTGAACCGAGTTCAGTGGAAGATACTGTAAATGGGGTCAAAACCACTTTGAACTTTGCCGGGAAGTACACCAACAGTTGCTTCTCCGTCCCCAATTCCCTTTGTTTCGGTAAGGTTTTCGTCTGGTATTGAAAGCAAGTTTTCGTTTCTTCATCACCGCTTCTTTCAGGAGGCACTGAGCAGATCGTGTCTGGAAACTCAGTTCCGGAAGGTCTCGGTGCTTGGCTGACATTCGACCACCTATATTCCGCTGATCAAAGCGGAAATGGAAACCACATGCATAGAACTCCAAGGGCCGGTCCAGCTCACAATGGTGAGTTCATTTCTGTTTTCAAGCTAATCATAGATTCATGAACACACTAAATAGGACGTGGCGCCAGTGCTGCCTTTGTCAAGGGTGCTAGCAGCAAAATCAAGTCCAGCCCGTCGCTAGAGTCTTCAGATTTCACAGTGTAAGCAAAAAAAGCACGCGCATCTTCTATCCACGCAAACTCATTTCTCTTTTCCCGCAGCTCCTTTTGGATGTACTTGTTGAGCGACTCGAACGGTCTTTTCCGCAATATTGTTTCAAAGGGGTAGGAAGATTTCAACCTTATTTCCTGAAAGTGCTTTTTTCATGTGTACCCAGGAGCGAGATGTCCCAGACGCCTTCAATCCTCCTCTACCCTGACAGCCGCCGCCTTTCTGTTCGCGTTACAACTGACGATAGTGGTTCCGAGGGCATGCCTTCTACAGGAAGCCTCCCGCTCAGACGCTGGACCCATGTAGCAGTTACTGCGACTGAGAACAGGCTGAAGCTGTTTCTGAATGTAAGTGCATTCGAAACACTCCTCATACTGACACCGTTTTCCAAATTCCTGCAATTTTTCCAGGGCATGAAAGATAGCGAAGTGGTGAGTGCCGTCGTGTAACTTCCAAGTCAACGTCTCTCCCTATGCTCAAGCTACAGTTCCTTCGGGGCAACGTAGTGCCAAACACTGAAGACATCGTAGTTGGAGCTTCTATCGAGAATCCCGGTTTCGAGGTAAAGTGTACCGCCTTTAGAACTTCCCTTGCATGTTTCATCACGTTTCGTCCAGGGATACATTGATGACTTCCGCGTATATACCAGGGGACTTCCTGTGAGTGCAACAGAGCTTTGAATACCTCGTGTAACACAACCCTAAACGCATCGTCAGGACCATGAAGTATCCGCCTTGACCATGCCCGCGCTGACTGGTGTACCAGATGCCGAATTTGTTTCGCTAGGTGAGACTAGAAGGAATCGCTACTGCAAAGGCATGCGGCAATCAACGGAATTTACAGGCTGCGATTCTTGTGGATACGATTTCGCAATGAACTCTAACATGTGTGGAGAGCCCGCAGCTCACCTTTGCTCACTGCAAGAACTCTACCAGGGAGGTATCCATGCAGCACGCATCAACGGTAAGTGATGGCTAAACATACTATTTTGTTATATCTGAATCATCACTCTTTTTAAAGGGCTATTGAACTCCAAAACGGAGATGTGGCACAGCGACATGACCGCTGGTGAAATGTCTCCGAATGAAAGCCGAATGGCATTATGCTGTGCTGCATCCCGTGGTCCGGAAAGCGCGTAGCCAGCCAGAATATCTGGACTAGGTTTCGTTAACTCTGAACCAATTCTTTTTGTCATTGAGCCGACGTGGATCGATGTATGAGAAATGTGATTTCGGATGGTTTGAAAACACACTTCGGTGCAGTAAACATCGAGGCACTCTAACTACTACGCAACAAGTATCGTCGTTAGTTCAACATACTAAATTTGAGTTTTAAAAAAGCGTTCTGTCTCGCAGCTTGTCATCTTTGAATCGAGACGTAGATGTGGCCATTTGCAAAATTCTGGTCAACGGTTACTGCATTGGATGATATACGGAATTTTAGTGGTACACGCAGTCGAAGTCGACAAGTAACAGGATCGCCTGAGCAGGTCACACAACCAGTGCAGCTCGATACTTTGTGTTAATCTTCCAAGTGTCTGCAAGATCTAACGCAGCACCGCTTGGTTCATTAAGCAAAAGAGGCGGCTGCGTGTATCTGTTACCTGGGAGTTGGATCCGCCAAGAAGGGTCATTAAGGTGCCCAGAAAAGAGCAATGTATTGGTAGCGAACTCGCGCCGAACGTTTTCAATTGTCCCTCCTGAATCAGCGAAGTTGCCATAATATGCATAAGAAACTCTAAAACGATACTCTCAGATACATAGTGCCACATCAACACGAAGAATGTTCCTTAGCCTATACTAAGGCTAACACAAACCCATAGTAGGAGAACTCCGCATATGGAGCCACCTGCTTGCCTACCTCTGCCCCGAGTCTCTCGAGACTTTTACACAAGAAACCTGATGCTGATTGTTTAAACAAACACCTCTTAGCAATAGTGTTGCCAAACGTGCAATTCCTTCATACCTGGGAGCACGACTTCAACTTCGAAGGAGTTCTGATGCTCTGCTGCACGATAAAGAAATCGATGAGAAGCGTCTTTGAGACCAGAGAGGTCATGCCTTTCTTGGAATGGTGGTCCCTGCCCGGAGCGCCTGCCATTTAGTTGATCTTCGTTGCGCGTTTCTTGCTGGAGCATGTGATGCACATTAGTGCAAGGATACGTCGTTCAGTTTGAGTTTGGGAGGCGGGAAGACGGTAGGGAAAGCCGGCAGTCTTTTGTACTGTCCGTAAGTTGGGATACAAATCCAAGAAGCCTTCTTGGTTTTTGATGTGGGTTTTCGGCATACCTGGGGGAGAAGATGACAGCCCACTCTTGATCTGTTCACATTACAGAAGCCATAAAACTTTCCTGTTCAGTTTGAATGCCGGGTGGTATGGTGTCCTCAAAGCAAGAGAGGCAATCAACAAATGAGATTCGGCAAGAAATTTGGGTGACTCACGCACGCTCCTGGGTATTATCGTCACAGGATGCTGCACACCCCAGCGGAAGGCACGTTGCAGTCCCCGTGGGTTGCACATCTTTAGGATGGTAGGCCAATATATTATTCGGAGTCTGTGAGCTATACCCGGGTCCTGAAGCGGAGCTCCCTAGCTCAATTGCGTCCTTATTGGGTTGTAATGTGGTGGTGGCACTGGTGCATTGAACAGGCTCTCGAATCAACGCTTGGTTGAAGCTACAGATATTTTCCTTTCCGTCTCGGCAGCAGGGTTGACTCAACTGCTCGCATTCCCGTTTGCAACTAATGGGCTGAGACGCTGGCAGGTGATACTCTGGATTGTTAGTCGTGCATTGGGTTCGTTCTACGTCTCTTGAGCAATCAGCAACGTTGTAACTCCACGATAATATGTATCCCTCTGCTGCAAGGGAGAGGAAATTTACTGATGGGGCACGGTGTCTAACTTTATGCTCTGAACAAGCAACATCATGCGGGCCCATCTGTATGTAGTACAGGAGTGCTGTTGGTGCCGATGCGTGGGGTAACTTCATAGAAGCAAACTGAATGACTTCATCTTCCAAACACTTCGCCTCAAGTGGTTCTGAAGGCGTTTCCGAGTTCCAGCTTAGCTTCACGTGGCACTGCTTCGAGGCGTCTGCTGCAGAAGCAGCAATGGCTGCTTCTGAGTTTGGGACGCGTCCAAGGTCACGAAATAGACTTGCGAGACCGGCTCCTCTGTGAAACCTGTTTTCCTGCGGAGGCTTTTGGTGAGCAATGCACGTCGAGTTCCCTGGCGGCACATTTTCCTCCGCATGGTTTGGAATACTGTGGATTTCCTGACTGAGCTGCTGGGATGCTGACGGCAGCTTTGAGACGGAGCATGAAACCTGCATCCCTAGCAAAATTCGTCGTTCACTTTCGTATGCTAGACACAGTTTGCTTGACCCAATGCATGCTGTCAGGAGTATGGGCGCAGGCAGCACTCGCAGGTTCCTCTGTGCAAATTAGGCATACGGATAGACATGGCAACCGATAAGTTTCAGGATGACCATATGAGCAGTTCCTCAACTTTACGACAGCAGGAGACCTTGTTGAGCGAGAGCTTTGCTTCTTGTGTAGCTTGGCAAATGCCCTTTAATGTTCAAATTAGTGTTTCCGCCAAACCTGATACAGTCGGCTATATATACAACTTCTCTTAACTCTTAAATCTAGGAGAGTATATTGTTTGCTTACATTCCCTCTGGCGAAGGCTTCTTGAAACAGCGCATACAGAGGGTCAACAGAAGAACGCGAGGATCCTTCTGGCCCTATGACGAGGGGTGCGGGCAACGACAACGGGACGAATGAGTCAAGAAGTTTCGCATCCTGCACATTCGCGGTAAATTTACAGGATATTTGTTTTGGTCTACGAACAAAATGCCACAGGGTCAGCGTGCTGCATTTTTGACTACGTAGTATTGAGCTTTACCTCCGTCAAGGAACTGACGAGCAGACGACCCTCCGGAATAGAGAAGACGCTTGGCGGGGCATTTGCACCGGCAACGAGCAACTGGTCCTGAGTCGTGGGCAGAACGACACCCAAGACACTTGCATGTTCATGGGCTTGCAAATGAACAGAATTCTCGTGCTTCTATCGCCTCCCTGGAACTGCTTTTCATGTAGAATGTCTAGAGTGCAGTTATTTCAAGGAACAGTGACGCTATTTGTGAGAACCGGCAGTTTTCTGATTCCCGAAGCTCGTATGGTAATATGGCGTTGTGTACTTGATAAAGAGAAGTTTGGCCAAACTGAAGGATTTTGGGAGGGGTGGCGAAGGGCACGTGAAGAGTGACAAGGGGCTCGAGATCAAGAAGAAAGGCAGAGGCTTTGCAGCTGTTCAAAGACGAGTCGTTGCAAGGCCCCCGGCTACCGAGGAGGCTGCCGGCAGAACAGCTCGCTTCAAAAGCCCCTTTCTCGCCGACGTAGCGAGGAGGAGATATGAGCCGAAAGCAGCTGACATAGCCTGCCGTACTCGCGACAGCTAGGATGCCTCTGCCCCCGTCCAACCCCAGAGCTGAAATACATCCTGCAAAACACCAGAAACAATTCCGTGACAAAGGCATCAATACACCTCTCTAACTTTGAGCAAACATGTGAGTGCGCAATATTTCACTGCGTGTTTCAGTCGATATTCAAGACGTCGTCTTCCTGTGGTGCTGACGAGGGCCGATATGGCGGTCTAACGACATCAACGGAGGCTTGAGGATCCCCTCGGCGGTTTGCTGCAAAGCTAGCAAAACGACACTCCCCTCCTCAGTCCCTGCAGCGACGAGGCCTTGAGCAGCACCTCGCGTTGCTGCAGCAGCAACAGCTGTTACGGGCGACTTGAAGTAGACAGGGAAGGCTGCAGCAAACGTAACAAGCCGCTAGCCGCGATGCAGTGAACAACCATGCGTGTAATTCGCCTTTGTGCAGGTGGACGGCTGTGGGGAGAGTTGACAAAAAGCCAAACAAGTGTCAAGGCTTAATTTTCATCTGCATTTCTAATTGCTGTAGCGCTTGCATGCACTGCATGCAATGCATGCAGCGCATGCATTGCACGCCTATGATGATATCTGGGGCTTTCCTCACTTGAGTGGAACAAGGGGTGGAATTCCCAGAGGCGGAGCTCTCCACCTACGCAGCAACGGCCTCCTGTAACGATGACAGAGGATCCCTCTGCCAGCGTCTGTTGCATCTGCATCTGCTGCTGCATCTGCACCTGCTCCGGCTGATCCTGTTTCTGCAGCTGTTGCTCTTGTGTATCAATCTGGCTGGGCTGCGGAGGTGGTACGGAGCGTTCGGGAGTCTCTGGATAGAGGGGAAGCGCAAGGAGAGTAGTGACGTCGAAAGTGCCTAGGGGTTTATTTTGCAGGACAAGAGAAGTCTCTTCTGAAAGGTGCAACGCATCGAGAAGGATGAGCTGCGTGCGAGTAGACAAAAGGAGAAGAGGGTCGCTCCAGTGAACTGCAACTACTTGAGAGCCATGCAGAGGCAGCCACAAGTTCCTGCCGCCACCGCCTTCTGATGCCCCCCGATTACAGAAGTAGCGGTTAGCCAGTTGCTGTGTAGTTAACGACCGCTTAGGACGCAATTCATGCGAGCAACTGGCTGAAGCAGTATCCGAGTACTGCGGGGTGCCGCAGGGATGACTCCGTGACAGCCGCTGCTGCCGCTGCTGCTGCACTTGTTGTTCTGTCGATTGTCCGTTCCTGCAGAGACTGCTGCGCGTGCTTGTACGACTGACTGCTGAGGGCGAGCGGAGTGTTGAGTTTTCTGTTTTCTTATAAGGGCGTTGAGAGAACCCTCTGCGACTACCTGCTGCACTTGTAGGCCGGGAGAGGGTCGAGAGCCTATTAGCTGAACTCCACCGCCTTCCTACTGAATCGCTGTAAGTACTTCTTGGCGTCCTTGCTGGTGCATGCACAGATCCTGTGGCAAATGGAGGAAGGGGCGTAGACCGGAATGGGGCTGGTGAGCGAGCCCTCCTAGGGGTCCTAGGACGGGTGCCTGTTCTGTACTTCTGCTGCTGCTGTTGCTGCTGGTGCTGTTGCTGCGTTCGCTGGCTGTAAGGGGTGCGTTGAAGGGGAAGAGTAGAAGAGGAAGAGGGTGTAGCAGTGGCAGGTCTTGCTGTAGCTGTCTGCGAAGATTTAGAGGTGTTCGATGTACATGCGCCTGAACTGCGGCGTGCAACGGGTGAAGTCAAAGATGAGAGGGGTAAGAGTTGTACGAGGCCTTCTTGCGCTACGAGCAGCAACAAACTCTTCTGCAGCGGCTGCAGCAGCAGGATTTTGCTGCTGCAGGAGGGAATAGACACAGATCTGAGAGGGGAAACCCCTCTAAATAGGAGAATTCGTCTGTCTGCTAAGGCCGCCACGATATCCCCAGAAGCTAAGAAGGCGCATGCGGTAGCTTCAGGGGGACCCCCTCGCTGCCCTCGTCCTCCTTCGGTTGCTGTTGCTGCTGTTGCTGCTGTTGCTGCTGTTACTGCTGCTCCGCTGCAACGGGAAATGCACAGACTTTTGTATGACGGGGGTTGAGAGGGCCGCTCGCTGTTGAGGGTCCACAGACGGAGATGACCTAACCCGAAGGTTGCAAAACGAATCAAAGAACCTTCACCGCTGCCGTGTCGGCAGGTACCTTCTCCTCTAAATTGAGGTGTGCCGACACCCGAAGTACCGCGCCAAAGGCTGCGGTATCGGCTGAAGCGACTCTGAACTCCGCCTGCTCGAACAGCTGATTCAAGAGTGAGGCCGTTTAAAGGCGATCGAGTGCAGGGAATAACGAACGTAGGCTGCAGAACGGGAGGGTTAGGAGGTTTGGGGTGATGCAGATCGTCAGCAGGTAGCTCCTGTTGCTGTTCGTAATAATGCTGTTGCTGCTGCTGTTGCTGCTGCACGACCTGAGCGACGTGGAAGTAAACTGCAAGGGAATGCTGCGTATCTGAAAGGAGGACAAACAGCAAATCTCCATCTGAACTAAACGTTGCAGCCAGCACGTCGTTCTTCGAAGGCAGTTGAATCAAGGCAACCTCTTGCAGCGAATGAGGTGACCATAGGCGACAAAGAGAAGCAGAGCTCGACGCCTTTCCCGGGTTCTGCTGCTCCGCTGTAGCAGAGAAAAACAAACACAACATAGTAAATTATGCATGACTACGACTTAATTGGAATTATATATAGCAGTGTCATCGTAAAAAACAACGACAATACAGTAGATGACAATAACGAAAGAAAACAACCGAAGCGACAACGAGAAAACCATAGATAGCGACACTTCAACCCTAAATGGCAACAATTAAACCCTTGAAGAACGATAGTAAAACCCTAAACCCTAAACAGCAACAGCAAAGTGTCTAAACTACTTGCATTCAACAAGATCGTCTGCCACCTATTTCAAATGCATGCCGTGAAGTATGAACAAACCAACAACCCTTTCGATGTACGGGGGTCGCTGTAAAGCCAATGGAGGTGGCTGACCATCAAGTAAGTCATTTAGATACAGAAAATAAGAAGAATAAGAAGATTAGGAGCGAGAATAAGAAAAAAACAGAGAAATGCTGTACTTGTATCGTACCCGAGAAGCAGAGGTCGAGGGCTTGACAGTAAAGAAGAATATTTACTTTGTTATTATGATGCGAAAATATTCTTTCGGTATACGGAGGAGTAGAAGTAGGAGAAACAGAAGGCAGGTGAGTTTGATTTGGGGATTTAAATGTTATATTATATTTATCCTTTTTATTATTAGCCGAATCGTAAGCCAATGAAGAAGATAAACACTGCAAAGAAATATTAGCTGCATCCGGTAGACCGTCAACATATTCTTTAGTAACCGGGGGTCCCCTGACTATACAGCTGGAGCCTAGACAATAAACTAATGCAAGAGGAGAGTCCTGAATAGTTTCTCGTCTTAGGTAAGACCGAGGAGAAAGAGAAATGACAGCAGCAGACTGTCGAGAGGGCGAAGAAAAACCGCAACAAAAGCGAAAAGAAAGTGGAGACGAGCACCTGGAGGTGTACTGACACCTTGATAAGGCTCCTGCATCTTCAGCAACAGTCTCATCTATAGGACATGCACTATTGGCATCAAACCCTGAGGCCGACCACATGCTAAACAATTCAAAAACAGACAAGTAATAGCCTGCAATGAGTAAGATACGCGACGAACATGCAAGGGGGGAGGGAAAACAACAGAAGTAATGGAAACAATAATAACAGAAACAAATGCAGCACTAGCAACAGAAATAGCAGAAGCGAGAGAAACAATAATTTCTTAATCGAAACTCTGTTGCATATGCTGCCTCAGATGCTGCTCTACTTAACGAAAAATCCCAACTATGGGCTTGGGCTCCGCAGCAAGTTGAACTATGAAGAAAGAAGACGACAAAGTAATTTAAAAAAATAATTTTATCATTTAAACAATAATAATAGTAAGATTAAGAATAATTTAAATGATGATCGCCTTATTTGAGTCTAGGGTTTTGAAACTAGTCGACGGACTCGCCGCCGTCAGCGGAGGAGCGGGAGAAGGTGTAGCGACGTTTTCTTCCTTTTTACGAGTCAAACGCCAATGAATAATCAATTAAACAACTATAAATAAGGCATTTATTGCTTTTCTCTCTATTTGCTGGCAAAGGGTAGCTCAGCATCATACTGCTGCTGTAGAGAGAAAGGGTACTGAGGATATGGCTATGGCAGAGGTGCAGAGGTGAAGTCTAGAAGCATTAAAAAGTTTTAAATGATTTAAACATTTATACAACTCATTAAATCTTTTGTAATGTTTATTTTTGTTAAAAGGAGGCGGAATGCAGTCGTATAACAGCTCCGAGCCAGTGTGTAGACAGCAGCCGGTTGGGCGTCTGTCTGCCCGCCTTGCACGGGCAAACAAAGATAAAGGGAATAAATATACCAGTAGGTAAATTCAAAGGCAGATTATATTGAAGCATTTTATTTTAATACCGACTGTATTTGTTGAAATGTATTTTACTTGCTGTTTACACTCGACTCGCTCCGCCGCCTTGCAGCCAGTCAGATCGAGCCGTCAAGACCGTGCAAACTCGGCATAAAAGCTCATTGCTTTACCTCGATCTCGTCAGAAACCAATACAAATTCTTAGTTTAATATTCAATTTAAGGCAAAGGAAGACTCTTTTGATCAACTCTGCTATTTCTTACATCCTATGAAGGTCAGTTCGGGTTGTGGATACTGCACACGGTCGATGACAGGCATCACTCTGCAGCCTCGTCGCGATGACACATCTCATGAAAATTGAAGGAGGAACATTATTTAATTGTTGAAATTTTAGAGCTTCCAATTTACTGAATTACATTTATTTGTGTCTGAAGGAGTAGGAATGTTGATAAAGATGCAGCCGGTGCGGTGGAAACGAGAACGGACTTCGGGTATATGCATTAGCTGTTGTGTATTGAGAAAGAGAATGGTGGGGAGACTTCTGCATTTGCATGCATAATACAATGAAAAACAGGAAATCACTTTAATGATTAAAGAACAATGTGTTGTTCTGCTGAGCTACTGGGTAGTCAAAATCGGCGAAATTCCTACAACTAGAGCTGGATGGTAAAGCGAATGAACCGAAGAGTTAAGTGAAAACCATTGAAGAAAAACAAATCAGTTAATTTAATAAGCATACTATAGAGAAAACACATTCAAACCTTGCTGAGAAGAGCATCTCTGGCTGTCTGCGTGGGTCGCTGCCTGCAGCTGAAACTGCACGTGTTTCTGAGTCTACTTCAGTATTGTAAGACATTCTTAAGGGTATTACTATTACAAAGAAAAAAACCAAAGAAAGCTGTTGTTTGCTGAGCGTCAGATATGTACAACAATATTATTTGTAATCATTCAGTAGTAACTGTAGACTTCATATGGTAAAACACCTACTGCCAGCCCCCACAATTTATAGACGAGATAAACAAACAGCATCAACATGTGCAACTAAAGTAATCAAATTAAAAAAATATATCCTAGGGTTTAGGGTGAGGGTTTAGGGTTTACAGTTGAGGGTTTTAGGGTTTCGGGTTGTCTTCATGGTCATCTGCCTCAAGCAAACTTCCTTTCCCCTGCTGCTGCTACAGTAGCTCCTCACAAAATAACGCTTTAAGCAGTCTTCCTTTGCTGCTGTTGCAGCAGCAAAGGTAGCTGTTGCAGCAGCAGCTGTTGCTGCCGTTTTGTTTTGAATAATAGATGAAGTTGAAATGCATTTCAAGTGCTGGCAACATCGAGATAAGCAGAAGCCAAAGGTGTAAACTATGTTTTTGTTGTTTATTTAGTTTTTCTTTCTCTCATCCTATTCATACAGCTAATACTGTTTTAGTAGAATTAAATATATTTTTATATTCTTCTGTATAGTGTGTGTAGGGGGCTGAAGCTGCTTGCATCCCTTGAAATAATATATAAATACAGACAAATAAGTTAATAAATACATGAAATAGGTTAATTAACTAATGAATATTCTATTAGAACCTTCATTAATTAAATATTGATTTCTCCTGTTTAATGGTATATTTCAACAGGAGATGCTGCATGCATGCCTCACGTTATCTCGTTATTATACCACAGTGTCTATCCATTGACAATCTGGCAAATATTTAAAATAAATAATATAAACAAATCGGCAGAAAAACCAAACAAAAATCTTATCGAAACTTCGCCTCTCAAAAATGTGACACAACACAACGAGCAAACCCCAACAAACGAACACACGCATTTATATATATA
>CAJFCY010000223.1:0-22151 GCA_904066265.1 Eimeria zaria | reverse complement strand
CGCGCTTTGGCACCCTTACAAAATTTCCAGAAATTGTGTTCCTCGTAGGCATACGTGTCGCACGATACAACAGGCAAACAGGTGAGCCTGTATTTCGGACGTGGTAAGATTTAACGCCATAGTGAGCTGCTCAGTAGAGACGAAGCCACTACTGTCGCCACTTTGCGGTAGTCGTACTGATGCGGCTTGCCGACCGAGGGATAGTCAGGGAAAGCACCAAATGAGATGTGCGAAGTGCACCAAAACTGCAACTGTTTTCCACGCGCTGAAGCCAGACATATCGAGGCTGGATGCTTTTCTAAAGTACAACCTTCCACACGCATCGACAAAATAATGGGCAGAAGCGTACGATTACGCAGATTGACAACGGTTGGTGGTGACACTGTTCGGAGCTTAATCCACTACTGTTCGCAATGACGTACGTTCTTCAGAGCTAGGACAGTTTCAGATCGTCCACTTTTTCCAGCAGCAAGTGCTACAGAAGAAGTGTCGTCGAAAGCTGCAAACTATGAGGGGATCTACCTGTAGCATTCGATGCGCCGCAGAATTTCTAGCCAAGCTTGAATTAGATGCCCCTAACAAACAAAAATAAGACATCCTCGCCCTCACCACCGCCCGAACAGCTTCTTCAACATTTTTGCATACCGAGACATTTGAGGAGGCATTTAAAGCATTGTTAATACATCTGCAAGCAAATAAGCCAGATTACGAAAAACTCTTCACAACTGTCGGCAAACGGAATTGCTTGGATGTATGGAGGAAATGCGCGACAACACCTGAACACAACGTCCAGCTACAATGCAACAGCGATATAGCTCCTATTCGCCAAAAGCACCGAAAAGTGTTCTATGCTGCATATGCATTCTCTGCAAGCCAGTACCACGGTTCACACTTGACGATGCGCACATATGTAAACTTTATGCGCTTGAGAGGTAGTGCGACGCACGTACTTGGTGTGAATCTCAGCGTGATGAGCACTAGACTACGCAAACCGCGTGACTGCCCTGTATGATAGTCTTACTATAGAACAAACGAGTCTACCGGTGGACTTAGGTATCCGAAACTAATGTGTGAGCGGTTCGTGCCTTGGAATGCTATCTAAGATAAAAATAAAAGCCCGGAAAATAGGTGTGTCGCTTGCTCCCTTCTTAAGCTACGATGCTTGCACTCAATAGCCTTGCATGATCCGACGGCTACCCCGATATATATGGTTGTTTACTTCCTCTCGTTTGCTGCATATCACGATGATACAAACGGCACGCATTCACATATTCAGAAGGCTGCATATCTATCTAATGTCCAGGTAGGCCGAAGCGGCGATCCCGCAACAGGATTATCCCCACGAATATACTTGCTGGGATGCTGAACTCCGCTAATGCAATTACTCTGGCGGCCTATGTTGGCGTCTCCCGGTGCAGTTGGTCGAATGGAAGATAAAAGCTCACTCGAGTAGCTGCATCCAATTCTGGGCACGTTAGCTCCCCATCCTTCAAATACTAGAGGGTAAAGAATAGGTATCACGATGATGCTCTTACGCCAACCGGACAGTAGGTCTTTTCATGTTCCGACGGACTGAAAGTCATGCGGGCTTCATTATACACATACTCACGCTCATCAGCTCGACCCTTCAACCAGCTCTCCAAACCTGGTCTAACGGCCTCTACTCCTACGGCCGAGCGGTATGCCGTGGCACCACAATCGTTTGTCAGGGGCGTTGCCAAAGCTGTAGGCATATGCACTTATTGAACGGGTGTCCACCAACTACTCTGGACCGACAATGCAGGAAGGAGATGCAGGGATAGCCATGTTCTGCAGAGATTGTACACGCTAAGCACTGAATGCCGGAGTAGCAGGGCTTGGACTTTTTAGTGGCGTACGAAACCATCCACGCATGCATCACTGAACCAACTGCCAGGATCAGAGTCAACGCAATGAAAAACGCATGTAAAGATACTGGTACAAGCCTCAAGACGTATTTGCTTTCCTTTTTACAGAATCCCTCGTCACTGCCACTACCACTTGCACTTTCCTTCTGGCTGGGGAAAACTGCTTATTCGGCGTACTCGCTGTGGTGCCTATGCACAGGTTGATCTATTGTTGTGGCGAAACGAAACTTGTTTGAGTGAGTGGCAAATGGTGTGGTGAGCCAAACGCATTACCCTCAAATTCATTACACTACAAGCAAATGTGGGCACCTGCTTCCACTTCCCACACCAATGGTTCAAATGCATGCAAATCGTACACAGGGGACACTATAGCTTTAGCTCCGTTAGTTTGTTCTTTCTGACAGTATCGTGCACCTTTGCGCGTTCGCCGCTGGATCGCAGTACTTCTCCGTCTACATCCCCCGGATATGCATTCATCTCGATTCGTCTGCCCGGCGCACTGACGCACTTGCTGCAGTTTCCGCGAATCGCAGTGACAGAGAGCCGATGCTACGAACGACTTCCTGATCTGACGCCTTGAGACCAGGAAAGAACGTGAAAGCAAAGAAGCGCTTACCCTTAGAACTTGCTCGCACATCATTTTAGACACCTTTTTGGTGTGTCTTTTGACGGCATCCGCGCAAAAGCAGCACGAATCCTAGCACCGCAGTGTTGAGGTATGGTCCTATCCACCTTTTTACTTGGAAGAAATTCAATGCGTCTATTTATGCCAATTATTAGCCGCTTCAACTACGGTGTAGAGCATCACCAATGCTGCGGCTACACGCTGATTCTCTGTTTACCTTAGTGGGCGCGTGGAATACATTCCGTGCCAATGCAACAGGGTAAATGGTAGTTTCCCGAGTGGTCTTGGGATCCTACCCCTTCTCTTCGAACGACCAGATACTACCCTCTGTGCATAGTCTGTGCCCCATCGAGACTGGTACACGACTGTTAGCGCCTTATTAGAGTGTGCTGCCAAGCCATCCGACACTTCGTTGGCGCTTAGCATCCTACGACTGTCTGAGAGTAGCACAGTGCACCACGCACATATTATCGAAGCACAAAACACTATATCGCAGCATTCACGGTCTCCCAAGGCAGATGAAACGGCTTGAAACTACACTAGTGACGATGACTTCGTTGGTAATTCTAACGCTTTTCTAGCACCTCTATTCGAGCATAAGACCACATTCGACTTGGCATGTACCAACGGAAATTATGGTATGTGACGTTATTTGATTTGGAAAGCCACCATACAGCCAGCTCTTCTCACGGAAATGCCCGCTATTCACAACAATATCTGTGCGTTATCATGCCACAATCGCTTCCCGAATAGACAAGAACGATAATTCAAAAGACCAACGGCTTACGGTACATGGTTCAGAGTCAACCCTACAGGGTGTATTGCACATACTACAGCAATGCAGTGCAAGCATGATCAAAAACCTTTCGGCAAGGCCACGTCCCATGTGGTTGTCAGAACGAATGCAACATACCTTCTGAATTTGATCAGTTCCTCGAACGATAGACTTTCAGTGACCCACTGTTAAGTCTCCGCAGTACCTGTCACAGGCGCTGCGAGATGACGCCCCTGGAGACCCTGACCGTGTCCTTTTCATTGGTTTGAGCACTTGGTCATACGCCACGTGGCATGCAGTTATAAAGAACTCCATCCTGCCAAGCACTGCATATGACCGGCACGGCATAGGTATCAGGAAAATGCAAACCGCTGTTTTCACAAACGCAGCAAACCATTGCGCTTCTCGCATGTCTCTCAGGCGACCACTATAAAGGGTACGTGGCAAAACAATGGAAAGAACCAAGGACAGCAAGCAAACATGCTTTTGGCTCCATTAGTTTTATTCCTAAGCATATTCTGAATTGTGAATGTATAGCCAAACTATCGGAGAGCGCGACTGTGGTGCACCAGAATCTGCAATGGAAACCAGCAAAAGCAAAAAGGTGAAGCTGTCTGCAAACCGCCAGTTTGCCACTATATTTGTTTAGGGCAGTGACACGTGACAGGCAGCATACATTCCAGTTTCATGCGCCTGCACCTAGTGGCCATACTCAGCACACAGTAATACATGCTTTCACCGTTGGCCTGGCAGCCTTAACCAATTATGCACGAATATATAGTCAGTATATGGCCCTCAGTTGCGCCACTCGCCACCGCGAGACTGACAAAATGCTCGCAAAACGCTAACAGCGGTTTCCATCTATTCTTCACAGCTGCTGGTAAATCGCTAGGTAACACGACAGTGAAAACGCCTTCGGCGAAATATAGGTTCACGCCACAGCTACAGCAGCACATTACTGCAAGTGCAAATCTGCGAGCTGTAAGCTGATGTACATTTGTACGCAAATGCCAAGGTGGCACTGCCAATTGACAAGCGCGCAAATGGCATTCTTACGGCTATCTGTCCATAGGAACGACCAGCAGTGAGCTGTTCTCACACCAGATTTTCAAGTGCCTTTTACCGTTCGCGCAACTGAACCGGCAGCAGCTTTTGTTCGACGTAGCCGATGCACCGGCTGTACGCTTCGCAGTGCCCTAGTGTCTTTTTACGAAATTTGTTAGAGACAGTTCTCTGTGCCCGATCGTGAAGGGAAAGATAGATTCGAAAGCTTCGACGCACCTTCTTGTGGCATCGCCCTGGAAATGACCATATTTCTTGCTCCCCCGGTAAGGTGGTTTGCAATATCGGTAACTCAACTAGAACAGCCCCCATCTAGAAGCCAGCAATAATACTCCCCCCCGCCAGACTTATGCTCAAACAACCCTTTGGAAGCATACCACTTTCTTGACGGCTGCTGTAAGCAGCCACAGGTTTACGACTCACCGCACGGAGTAAGGAAGCTTCCACCATAGTACCACTGCCATGAAGGCTGATAGCATTGACGGTTCGTCGTGGTTTGCCGAGTCTAATCAGGTGACGCACTGTCTGCAGTCCACTACCCGCAGGCACAGTACCACTGCGCATTCGCATTCGTATACATCCGTTCCTTGGTCCATCCAACATCTTCACATACGCTATCCCTGCCGTGGCACAGCAACAGTCATACGTGGTACTTCCACGCACGGAGATAGAATTACTGTTGAACTACCGAACGTGAGCAGCTCTTTACCAGGTGGAAAAGTGACGACGGGTGTACTTTGCTGCTTTGGATTCAATTGATTTGCGCGGTGCTGCACTTGTCAAACTTCCCATTCCTTCTTCATGTTGAATGCCAGACGTGAACCAAGCGGCTCCACCGGTGAAGTACAAGCCAAAAAAAAGTCTCAGTTTTGTAAGCTACAACGTATCGGATCATCCTTTGTAAAACCGGTGACTCCTTCAAAATAGCATGTGGCCAATACTAGATACACAAACCCACGAAACCGACACGAGCGAAAGCGAAAAGTGCATATAGCTAACCGTGCACTTCCGGATGCCGCAGTGGAAGTCAAAAATGCGTGTCCGTCATTGTCATTGTTTTCCTAAACACTGTGTTATGAATTTAGCGCAGCCCTTTTGAACGTAACCCTTTATCTTAAACAACGAATAGCACGGGACTGTTTCTCCATTGGGTGCACGCCGTCCAGCAGCATGTGTTGCCAACAGAAATGCACCTTTAGGCTAGGTTATTGCGACAAGGTTGGATGCGTGTGTTTCCTCATAGCTGCTGGCACTATTATCTGTACGTTGCACTTCAGATATGCTTGCATGCGACATCCTGACGCTCCGTTATTAGCTCCGGCCGGACCATTTCCCTGCCTGCAAACAGGCATACTGGCGCTACCAAGAGACGTGGCGACGCCGCTAAGGCTGTTCTGAACACACAATTGGCCGGCCATGAGGATAGCATGAATGCTCAACAGTACGCTTTAATGCAAACGGCTCTCTTGGACCGGGTGTCAGTGTTCTCATGGGCTCGGTCAAAAGAGCAAAAGCACCTCCCATTCTGGGTTCCGTCGTGCATCCATCACACTTTCTAGAAATCAATGGTGCTTTGTCGGTCCTCGGATGCTCTACAACGCTAACGAATGCCGCTGCAATGTTCCATGGAAACGTCGGCGATCATGCGTTGTAGGTTACAAGCACCACTTTGCACTTCCCACATGCGGTAGGAGCCCATCTAGTAATTACAAGATGCCATGCCACTTCGCAAAGACGCTGCCCACTAATTTCCTCTACAGGATAGACTGGTCTGGTGAGACTGTGTTCCGCTGGAGCCGCCGTAGATGCTGAAGCAGTGCTGCGTGGCAGCAGCAAGATTCTCGTCACCTTTATTCCGTGCAACGCACTCTCTGCAAGTTGAACACAACACACTTGTGAAGAACTTTCCAGCTTCCTGTGAGGCTAGGTAACAATTATATGTCCCCACTTACTTTCAGTATCCCACTCAATGAACGCGCTGTTTAAAGGACGCATATCGTCTTGGGACAAAACGTTCACTGACAGGTGTACACTGTGTAGACGCAAATCGTCATGGGGGTCGATGTTAAGCTCTCTATCAGGGTAGTGGACCGGTGGTTTTCCTCATGAGCGTCATTTGCGAAGTTCCCTGCAGCGTCAGATAGGCCACAGCATGTGCTGCAATTAATTGCCCTGCCTGGCAGCACGCTTGGTGGGCGCGAACTCAGAACGGCCTACAGAAGCTGTCACACCTTTACCACAGGCAATGCCATTTCGCTTACGGCCCCACTGTGGCTAAGGCGATCTCACCGTGGTGGCACGGCAGAGAGGAGAATGACTTGGCACTTCCACAAGCCATTCGTAATGTATTTCGGTTGGAATACAGATCCGTAGGGGCGACATCTTTTAGTGGTTTGACTTTGCATGGCATCCAGACCTTAGTCACAGCAAAACCCGAACGCAGGAGAGCTACCTGCAGCGTGCCTGCTTTGGTATCCGGTCTTACGCTCTCCAAAAGCCTATGCTCACCGTGCCAAACCATAGCAAATTTGGCACAAAAACTCCTAATAAGCTCTGACTACGAACATATCTCAAGACTTATCGATTGGCATTCCACTGCGGCTTTGTATAAATGCATGCATGTGTAGTATTTCACAGTAGCCAGACCTCCACTCAAAAACCATGCACTTTGCTAGACATTAGCGAACAGCTAAGACCGTTGCTCCAACCAATACGCCAAATACAGCATCTCCCTTTGCCCCAGTTTCCTGTACTCCACAGAACCCGTGCAAATGGTACTACAGGCATTCGGACTGAAGACACAGCACCATAAAACAGTTTAACTCTGCATACCCTTTCCATTGCATCGCTCGTTTCTCAGCTCTCTAATGCAAGCTGGAAAGCAGATGCTTGCCATCAACACCATATTATGCGAGGCGTTGTATGTCGAATACAACCCACTGGCTGAGGGCCATTTAATGTGAAGGGAACGGATTTGTAGTCCAAAGAGTAGCGCAGCGCACAGTTCAAGCCAGGCTTCTTTGCCGGCACATTGTCCATTACGAAGCCTTTCTCCAAGCCCGCCATGCAATTCCGTTTACACTGAATTCGCAGATGCCTGCTTCTTCATAGCTCCTCAAATATAAATTGTGCGTACATCGCAATCAAAACTCGATATCGGCGTTGCTGCAGTGCGTTTTGGTGGGAATCACCGCTCTAGCATACAGACTATCCACAAAGTAGACGTAGCAGGGGTGGGGTGCGGGACCATCGTATACTATGCACATGCTTGAGTATTCGCTTAAACTTGCCATCTGTACCGCCGGCTGTTCCGTATGATGAATGCTGCACGCGCTCAAGGTGTCAGCAAACGCCTGACAGCGTGGGTAAGATATCTAAAAAAGACGTCAATTGGATGTAGGACAACAGTAACGAACAGTACACGCTCCAAGCGGGTACCAGTTCTAGAGGTTGATTTCAGGCGGAATAATGCAGCATATGCCGAGCACGTTTTGATCCCGTATGCTGGTCTCGTTGGCATCACTGCATCTTCTGCGCACTTTTCTGTGTCCCCGGCCGTTCGTGTTCTCTCTCAACCCCCTCATATTACGCCTTAGTCAACAAGCGCCTGCTTTAGGACAACAAATTCATGCTTGATCTGTATTTCTCCCGTCCGACAGTTCTTGACTCGCACATCCTGAAAGACAGAAACCTTGAAAACAGACGAAACTCCAGAAAACATTCGAATGCCAGGCTCCTACCATCCATGGCCATTAACGGTCAGCATGGCTGCGAAACTAAGTTGTAAAGATTTCAGTGAGCAACAAAGTAAATGCTTTTAAGCTGTTGTTCGATTCAGCTACTGCTCAGGTCTTCGCTCAAGAAGGAACAGCAGGGTATGTTGACTGCGTACACGCCAAAGTGCGCGAAAGTCCATTCGCCTACCCTGACCACAATCTGCTCTGAATTCCCGAACTAACGATCTTGCATACCAGGCAGCTGTGACGGACGTATGTGGCGTAGAAACATGCCTTTTTCAGGCTTTCAACGGCGAACATCCCTTCCGCGGTCTAGCTGTTGCAAACAGGCGATAGTTGCTTAACCAAATACCTCTTCGCGCACAGACGGCGACAGTGCACATCAAAAGGTATTACGTGGAGTGGCGATCAGTGGGCGTGTTACAACCAGCTGACCAGTTGCAAAAGGATACGGAAACACCCATCTCTGAGCACACACTGGGTGGATTTCATGCCTCGAATTTCCCGAAGGTAGCTAACTCCGCCAATATGGATGCATTCTTCACAAGACCAGACAGATCAACGGGAGATCAAACCGCTTGTACTTTACGACGACCATGTGGGATGCATATTGCGTTGAGATCCACCTTGCACATTCCTGTTTGCTCTCGTTGGGCACCTCCACCGCACTCCCTGCATATACAACATGTTTTGTTGTCGCCTCTCGCGCCCAATTTACAAATGCATGGAGAATCATGAACGAAGGCGCCGTTAGCAGCCACATACATAACCAGTATAGGTGTGGCGCAGGTTAAGGCACAACGAGTAAACGCGTGCAGTCTCACCTGGGCAAAATTATCGGGGCATACAAATTATATAGGCATGCTTCAGTCAGCACACGTCCGGCTTGATACCAACAAACGCAAATGCCACCGAGGAACATGCAACTAATGGAGACGTGGCAAGTACACTACAGAAATAGTTCCTCACGGTTGCAAGAAAAAACTCGTAGGAGAGGGCCGAACAAGCCCAGCAAGGCGTGTACCGGCAGAAAGCTAGCTTGCGATTTTACCACTTTCATCGGCAAGCACTAAGGATTCCAGCAGGCACATCAGGCGGTTCTTGCCGTCTTTCTGGAACTCACTTTCTTGGAAGTAACCAAACGTCCCCACACGCGCGTGTTCCGAGGTCAAGCTACTGCAAGTATATGCTGCACCTACCACTTCTTTAGTATAGGATCGGTGCGTAGAGCAGCAAGAGTTACAAGAGTTACAAGTGGCCCAGAAAGCCACGGTAGCGTTATCTGTTCACGTGATTTTGGTCGGAGTGTCCGAAAGCGCCCCATAAGCTCGTGACACCACAACACGTGCAGCCAATGGGCGACTCAGTGGTTTGCTTACAATGAGTTCACCGGCAAATACTGCTTAAAGCAACTAGAAGAAACAAACTATTTGGTACTAGGCTCCTAACTAAGTGTAACGAGGTAGCACCACTCCCCAAATCGTACCAAAAAATACCAGTTGTGCTCGTTAAACAGTTCAGAACTAGACGTTTCGGTGTTAACCATGTGAAGCACGACCTCGTTGCTTCCCCCTTATTCCTTGGCTCACTTGCTGTACAAGAAGAAAGTGGTCATGCCATTCCCGTTTATTGGCACGTTTCACTTTGAAGTCACTTCCATGCACCCAAAGTAGTGCTGGCCTTCGCCCAGTAGTCTTATCGCACGACGAATTGATATTTGCCTTTTGGCGCTGGACAACTGAATCCCTCAATGCAGGTACTGCCCTGATGTCCTGATGACAAGACAACCACGGATTCTAGAGCAATACACTATGTGCAAGCGGCCACCATTAATACTGCAGCAGACGTCATGAAGCTACAATACAGCCAACCGTGAAAGGCATTAACATGAGTGGCACCTACACACATGTCAAGCTTTAAAAAGCAGTTTCCAGTGGATGGTGCTCACTTCCTGCGATTTCGAACAGCCTAACAAATGACTACGTGGTCGTTAAAATGTACCGCGGGGCTAGAATATCTGTACAGCAGCCTTTCCTTTAGAGAGAACAGCGTCGGCGTGCGCTCTCGCTTTTGAGCATGCGTACTGCACACAAAAGCACAGGAATGTCAAAAGGCGCTGCATCTTCTGTCCTTCCGAAATGCGCAGAAGCAATACCTGTGAGTGCCTGGCAGCAACTGAGAACTTCCATGCACCCTTTGTGCACCGTCTTCTGGACAGCAATATCCGGAAAGTCAACAACCGACTAGTCGTTTGCGTGCCCACATAGTCTGCTGAACGTGCTGCTGGAAAAAAGGGTTTCACGCTCACTTTCTAGGGCAGCCAATGAATATCCACTGACAGAGTGACGCGGTGAATTTTATTGCAGCTTCAAGTTGCTCCGCAACGTTAGATAGCGCATCGCAATAGAGCGTTAACTGCATACGCATCCTACATAGGAAATCTGTCTACACTCCTGTCTAATTTCCGGAAACAGGTGCAAAGGAGGGACAATCGTATGGCAATGTATTCAGACGTATTAGAGCGCAAGCAAAGGCATGGGTAAGCAGGAACAGCATATATATAAATCAAGCCCCAAGTCCAAAACAGGCCTGAACGCGCTAGCTCATGCGTGGTTGTGTTTGTGCTTTACTCCTAGCACCCTGAGTATGCTAGGCGCACAGAAATGAAAGCAAACCAGGTAACCGACGCTATACGTATTTTCATCGGAAACAAAAGAATTAGACAATCCTGTCATGCAGCGAATATCGCAAGACACTTGCCAACATACTTGACAACTCCCTTCACGCATAGTGGGAAATATACAGTAATTACTACAGAATTAAGACCACACAAAAGCAAGCAGCACGTCTTTCCCTACACAAGAACCAGCCTTTACACCCAAAGATTAGGAATTACGCACTTTCACCCAGTGTCACCCAGATGAATGTACGCACGAGCTGGGAATTTTTCTGATACTCTGTTCAGCCTACAGGTACGGACAATGTAGGCCAGTGTGATCCAAACGTGTTCGCGCGATAGCGTTGATGCTCGAACAAAACTAACCTGCAGGGACAACAGGAGTGACGTCGGTAGATGTCTACCGCATATGCTTCATTCGCCTAGCATTTCCTTCGAATATGCCAATTTTCACAGGAGCTACACGCAACACCACAGTAAAATTCCTTTTCATACTTAAGCAACCCTTATCCGGCGCACTAATTCGGAAATTGAAAGTAATTAGATACGCGATAAGAATTATCGACGCGAAAATTCAGAAAAAGTAAGACAGATAGCCTTGAACTAGCCTAGCCGTCTGCTAGCACTAACATTCTTGTGCGTTTCAGCACAGCTCGACACTCCACCCGTCAGCTGTGTGCCCCCATAAAGATGTTCCCCGCGCATGCTAGCCGAAGACGCACGTCCTGTGCACCGAAAAACTTTGTCTGATATCTTTGGCACCACTTTGAAATCTAAAACAAGACACGGCGCAATTGCACACTGAGTGCAAGGGTCTAGCCACGTTTTGCATAGCCTTTGTGCGTTACCAAACGAAAAGCACACCGTGCTGCACAACGATGTTATAGGGTGGCAATGGCCTTCCCGCCGATCTCTTTGCACATCCAGCTGCACTCGCCGATAGCAGGCCGTTCACAGCGGTTCCCCACTGACACAGGTGCACGATTGGTAGAAAATGGCAGCACTATGTCACACCGGCGACAGTCCCCCGCACATAATGGCTTGACGGCTATTACCACGGCTTTTGCACACACAGCACCCTAAAACCAGCATAAACGCCGACGGCGACAGTGCAACACCGCCGGCACCAAGAAAAACAGCTAGTTATGAAACTGGAACCTCTGTTTTGGACTGATAAGCTGATATGCAGGCTATCGCGGCGTTCATACTACGCACAAGTATGCCAAGAAACACATCTATCGCCTACATCCTGCAATCACAACGCGCAAACTGCAGGCAAAATAAAAAACCTAAAACTCTAAATTCCGCCTGTGTGCACCCGCCTGTTTCACATCAAATAGGCGCGCAGTGCTGGTCCGCAGAGTAAAGTATTACGCTGGCATTCAAGCTCATCGTATGGAGCACAGCGAAGTAGGTACCGTAGTAGAACAGCCTGTCTTCCAGTGGAAGCCACGCTGCATTACTATACTACCTCAAGCGAAGTGCGTCAATGCATGGCCCCTTGGCATCGTGCCTCATTCGACGTGACAGAAACTGAATTCCACCTCAGGTATACCATGTCCACCGCCAGCCGTGCGAAGCACTACAAAGCCCCGTAAGAAGGAAAGTGGCCAAAAAGGACAGCCCCTTTTGAGGAGCGCCTTGAAATGCATGCCTAGCCATAACAAGTTGCACAATCTTATTTCGCTCGCCCTAGCTATTGTGGCACGTACACTACAGGTTGTCTATCCTGCTGGGTCAATATTGTTTGTACGACATACAATCTTGCGCACCAGCAATAACATCTAGGCAACTAACGGCTCTTTCACATTTGTCGCGCTTCAGAAAACTCTCGAAGCCCAGAAGGTTGTCGTGTTTTAATCAATGGCAGTCGAAATGACGTCTGGAGGAGTGCATATTGTTGGATAAACATGTAACAGGCCAAAATTCACGAGCACCAAGACTACAATCACGCATCGCTTACGCGTATACGCCAGTAAAACCTCATGCACCGCATAGTCCGGCAGCACCACATAGTCTCCACGATTGGAAGTCATTGTGAGTATGGGGCGCACAGCCTAACAGAGCAACAGAAGTTCTCAGCACCGGCGTGTTTGCTGCATTTCCACAGTTGGTCCTCCAGGAGGAAAGATAAGCTTCTTAGGGAACTTTCAGTGTACTAGGTATTCAGCGGTTAGGAAGGGTAGGGCAGTTCCATGACATCTCTAGCTCCCGGGGAGACAGGTTCTCTACAATCCTTATGGGTGTCAACAGCTGTGCAAGTAAAATTCAGTAAATGATCACATTCAAGGCGCGACAGTCCGTGATGAGGTACACAGGCACCGCCTCAAGCACAAGCGTATACGGCATATTACGTCTTTCGCGTAGTGATATTGCTAGAAATTGGGCTCCATTGTCATTCCATATGAACCACGCACACACTTTGATTGAGTATAGCCATCAGCATGCATTATCCTACATAAAACGCCTTCCGAAAAGCTCCTTACAAGCCATTTTGCTTCGGCAAAGGCAAGGCCAGGACCAGTTCGACAGTGCTGCCATCCGCAGAGCCACTTTAAGCGTCATTTAAAGGGACGGCAAATGATCGGCCACCTAGAGGCAGTTGTCTGTACTTCAATATCAAACGTCTGAGCAGCATTCTTGAATGACCTTCTTACCCGCCAGCTTCTGCCGGCCACGATGTTGTGAAAAGACTGGCCAAACAGAATACGGTTGTGAAGCAGAATAGAACTTGCGAATAAGCTCTCAATCAAAAGCCACAAGCTTTTATTTGCCAGAAAAGCACGAAGCATTCGAAGCAGGCAGGCGCCAAAGCTTTTGCAACGCTCCTCCTGCCTTCTAAGAAGGACTACAAAGGCTCTCTAGAGTCAATAACTCCTACGCCAAATCGCTCGCTAGCAAGCTCCACATGTATGACTTTGCATCTTTGCTTTTGTGCTCTGCAAGTTTCCTCTGTGCGCACTTGCTACAGAGCAGTTGGTGTCCGCCATTTCCAACGGGAATACTGCCGACGAGTTATCTCTAAGCAAAATATGTAAAACTCAGCTACATTCGTACGGCGCCTTTTAACTGGACAAAGGGCTGCGTAAAGAACCAAATACACTGTGGCGGAGGCGTTATCAGTAGACTGAAGCTGCGGGAATGGCAATATTGCATACATGCAACACTTTGTCGCACGTCATATTTTGTGTGCACCTGCATTTATCAGCTTTATAGCATCAAATGGCTCTTCGACATCAAAGCGCACAAGCTGAAAGTGCGATGGCTCACTATTCAATCTGAATAAGGACGCACACACTCGTCTCCCTAAAGGGCCAGTGCGGGGTCCTCAGCGCTTTTCTCATTGATTAGATGTGTCCGCAATGCGCGCTAGTGTCATGGAGGACAGCATCGTTAACCGTGTAGACTACACAGATTAAGCACTCACTGAAAAGACTCGCGACGACAACGGGGCATCTTGCCATGATCACCGTGCAACAAAAATTACAGTTTCCCGAGCACATGAAATGAAATGTGGCAAGCATTAATTTGATAAAAGGTACAATCGTCGCTCCCGCGAACATCCGTCTCCAGACGTTTGCGACTGGTAGAAAATGAAGCAATGAATGCAATGCCCTATTTGGGTCATATAAAAACAATATAGTGAGACAGAAACTCGTAGAAAATGCATATAATGTTTCACTGTAGTAAGTTAGAATTGTCTGTGGGAACACCCAACATACATGCTAATTCAACCAAATAGCTAGCCATCGCCTCCTGTCGGCCCAGACACTCCATCAAACCCCTGCCTAAAATTGCTTGGCGGCCAGCACCTGTTTTGCCGTCCGGTCACTGAAACCAAGGGGGGCAGAAGGGCGGATAAATACCATTGAACACAATTTATCACATGCGTATCCAGCTTTGTGTCCTCTACTAGAAAGCGCTGTTTCGCACTATCTGCTCAACCGCTCTGCCCCGATTGCCAAAAGGTTGCTTTCGTTGACGTCTGAGAAGTCCAACAGACGGTATATAGGACAACACCGGTTACGCGTTGCATCCGAACCGATCGAAGCATCTAATTCAGGCAAGTACCCTTTTACACCTTTGGCAAATACGACAGTACAAATGCTCCATTAGCGCTAACATACACCGCACAACGGAAAGGTTACAAGTATGACCTAAATGTGCAGTGCGCACTGCTACAATGCACAGCAAAAGACGCCCGCAGAATAATGGAAAAGGAGCAACGCGAGTGGAGCGTAGCAAATGCAATGGATGCCCGCCAGCACTCACTCTTCGATGGGTGCATGACGGTGAACAGTAGTGGCGCATCCCCGACACTCGTCTGTTGGCAGCGTGACCAACAAAGCATACCTAGATTTCCCACTTTAAGACCTGCTGGATAACACGTTTTCCTTGTGACTTTCTCGACGCACAATCTGGGAATTCACATTCCGACCACCGCGGCACTTCGCCTAAATTTGGAGTGCGCGTGTTCTGCCTATTCGGCATAAAGCCGCGGCAGAACGAAAACGCTGCACCTCCTGTGTAGAGGTTGAAAAATTTCCAAGGCCCCGCGAAATCCAGGCGCTAGCTTGAAACACGTTGGAGTACTTCTGTAGCTGCCCGGCAATTGCAGAAACAAAGCCGTTTTCCCCAATGCTCGCCACTGGAGACTTATGCGAGCTAGCATTGGCCGTGGGTGGCACAGAGCCCACTGCACACGCGTCCGGGCATATCGCAAGGCTACTCGGCGCCGTAAGCGACTGTGGCCTGTGCATCCGCCATCCATCTTCCGCAATATCACTTCCTGCGTCACCTACTTCCTCCAACAGCCAAAGGCAGACTGACAGTGCGACTTCATCGAGTTATTATATCATGCACAGCTTGCTTTGCCGTTCATTGTATATTTATCGTACTCCCTCCACGCCCATGCAAAAACACAAATGCGGCGAGAAAGGGTTTTGACAAGCAGTACGCGCCTGCTGAAATATTTATGTTTGACACAGGCAATTGCATCTGCACCGTAGCGAACAGTGGTCATAGTTTATCCGTTGTAGAACGCAGCACACCATACGCGACTTCAGCTTAGCGCCTTCACAGGGCTCGGCGCATCCCCAACACCAACAAAGCAAACAAACCTAGTCGTCGGCCTGCCTCGCGAATGATCCCTCTTATATGAATGTACGCTACGCAGCTGTGCTTAAAAGCAGGGCAAAAGTCCAAGACGACGAACTGACAACATTGGCGCACTTGCTGCATAGATGATATACGTAGATCCGCCAACAAGAACCTCCCATTGACTCTGCCGAATAGCTTAAACTACCACTCGATGGGGTGCAAAGGGCACTCTCAAGTCATGAGATGCTTTTTAGAAGTCCTTTGTCACGCTGCTTCACGAGAAGGTGCTGACACCATGACGAATATGAAAGGCCCTTGCTCCGCAGACGCCACAAGCAATGCAAACATGGTCTACATTAGACGCCTGGTAGCGCATGCAAACAAGAAAAGCTGATCACATAACAATTGCGACATCAGTCAACAGCTCCCCCATGTAGCATAACTCTCCAATATTTTCAAGCGAGGAGCCACCCGGAGGCCGAGCAAACTATTCAATACAACCTAAAGTCTGCACATTCCTTCTGACGCACGGACTGGGAACTCATTTCAAGTACTATAGTGGTTCCTTGCCCTTGTGCTCATGTACAAAAATGGCAGAGTGTGGCAAGCGGGTACTTGTGACAAGCCACTGCTGTGATGTGGCACACCGAAGGGGCACAACAGAATTTGGCAATGTGGCTTGTTCACCCCGGGTTGCGGCATCAAAAACCTGAACAGCCCTGATGTCAACTGTGGGAGAGCCCGCCAAGCATGTTTCGCCAATCACACGGACATAAGCAAGAACCCTTGCATAAAATAAGGGAAACTGTAACGCATGGAGCGCACTCCCTACCGATGTAGTTGTCTCCTGAAAAATAGACAGCGTGTCAATGACGCATGAATGTTACCTGGCGTGGAATGATACAGTGCGTATGTTACTGGTGGATAGCAGATGCTTTGGTTGCACTACGGCCTAATGCACGCTGTTGCCACTTTATCCTATTCACCACGGAATACATCTGGCAGGCCCCCAATGTCGATGTACGTTACATGACAGCACAAACGTAGCACTTCACTTTGTCTATTTTTACCATGCCACCAAAATGTAGGGTTGACGCCTTTTCTCCTTGCTATTCGCCGATATACAAGTCTCCGCCAAAAGAACGAATGCCACACGTTGATGTTTTAGGCGTATAGAGGTAACCCCCCTACAAAGCTGTGTAGCTGTCTCTTGCAGAATATCCAAGTGTAGCCAAACACTTGGCTTGACAGACCACTTATCAACGCACGGTACCACAAAACCCGAAACTCTCGTAGAAATAAATATATATACACTTATTCGTGTACTCATTGAACCTTTTGGGGTTGTATGCTATGCCGTGCAGAATGCCTAATTATGCTGCGCACATAATTTATCTGATGAAATGCCTCAAGCAGCTCCTACTTGTCGACAGGAACAACTATCTGTTCATACTCTTATCGAAATGCGTAAATCGTGCAGTCCTATAATATCTTCGTGTTGCGCAGACAGCGTACAAACTGATGATGTAGAGCTCGTCATGGTGTGAATGGCAACTCCAAGCATAGGGTGAGGTTCCAACCGCATCAAACGACTGTGTAAATGACAAGACTAGGAACATATTCCAGCGAAAGTGGCTAGAACATTTGCTCATTATGCACATGCAGCACAACTGATTAAACCACCTCATATTTCGGCACTGGCCAGTGACTCCTTCAACCACCATGGAGGGTCACTGCCTTGTGCATATTTCGCCCTTCTGACTGGCATGCGCGATAAACCGCCCAGTTGTAGTTTGCAGCATACATGCACAAGCGCCCCCGTTGATAACGTACCTCCGCTTCTCTCTCAACTGTATAGTTCTAGACGCACTCTCTTTATGAAGAATACGTTCCCACACATCTAAGTGCATCGATACTCTGACAGCAAAAACGTCACGCTGCTCTGTGGGGGTTGTACAACAACATTTCGGACCAGCTTTATCTCAAGACGACATGACGCCCTAGTTGCATTTCCAGTATTTACAGATAGGCACTATAAAACCCCACTAATCCAATGCTACGCAAGCGGTGAAGCAGAATATTTTCTAGTTAACTACTCGCTTATTGCGGAGAAGAACACGAACCACACACAATAGCAGTGGGACTATAGCTGTCCAGTCTCGGACTTGCTTGCATCTGCGATGGAGTACGCTCCTATCGCCAGAACATTTCTCTTACTGAAGTGCTCACGCCATGGAACCAATTCTAAAGTATATATTCAAGCTTTAATTTGCTCAAAATCGATTAATGGCCTCTACACACTCGCTCGTTTTTGCTACCGTGCGTGTAGCGCTCAACGCACTTGCTGAAGGGCATGCCATTCAAGCAAATGTGCACCCATCCAACAATTATGCGATGCAAAGCCTCACGGGCTTGACCTGGAGACTGCCATTGACGTTCGCCTAAGATTTCTGCATCCGCTGTTTTTGAAATAAAAGGGCGTGTATATCCACAAGTTCTGCACCCCCAAACGCCAGCAGCACAGAACACTTTACAGAGCGCAAGCACACAATTGGGCTTTCATCGATCATGTAAGCGTTTCTCCGGTTACTCACTTCTAATGGAGTGGTTTGACTCACATACTAGAAAATGAAGAGTTTTGGCCCCCCTTAAGCTTCTCAAACACAATATGCAAGAACCGGAAAATGTTCACGTAAAAAGCTGCCGGACTGTGTACGACCAGGGATGTGCCGCTGTGATCCCAAATAGTGAAGGAATTTTCTAAGCAGGCTGCTTAAGAGGATTATGTGTGGATTGCGTATTCGGGTTATATTGTAAGCTACCTTTCCAGAATGTGAAGAATATTCCACAAACTAGCGCATGTGAAAGGCGTGGTCCTGTAGTCCATAAAAGTACCTAACACTCCATTATTAATGTACATTGCTAGACCTAATTATTCACAAACTTGAATACTAGTAAACCGTGGAACCTGACGTTTCCAATAAGTAGCCAGCCTAAATGTGCACCACACACCAAGTCACTACTAGAAAACCGGTGCAGTTGATATTCCCTTTAACACAGGCTTTCTTACCATACCCAGCATATCCACAATCCTCAACACAGGGAAAACTGGCCTTTACACCATTTACAGCATGCCGTCCTGATTGTTCCAGGCAATGTTCAAGCGTACGATCTACCACATGGGGCGTAGCACGAACACCTGATAGCCTCTTGGCACTGCTTGGTGTAACAGTTCACCCCTGTTCTACAGCGAGCAGGAAGGCAACCTGGCGTGCCTAGGTTGGAATGAGCATCGGTGGTTTGGTCTCACAAAAATAGCAAACTGCACTGCTACTCACGCACGACCAAGGCACGTCTAGTGATGGGGAGTAAGTGGCATTTGAACTTTTCGGGTGCCCGATAAGTTCAAATGCCAGACCCCAGCACACTTTTAAGTGCATGCATTACTTAACGCTCAGCTGGAACAGTAGAAGACCTGACGCCGAGTACGACTCCGATGCGTGAAGCCAAAACGCTTAATGCTTTGTCGCATTCCTAGCAACTCGCCACGCACATGCCAAACAACTTTTCGTCGGCGTAAACAAGCCAATAGTCGCGTATTTAGTTCAGCACAACGCATGAAACGCACATTCTGGCAAAGTACACCGTTTTCCTAGTCACCTACGCTGCAAATAAGGCAGCATAGAGAGGAAATTATCACTGTGATAATGAGGACACAGATATGCTTGAGGTCACCCAGTTTCAACCGGACAGTCTCTATCATAGTCAGGTTTGTGTATAGGGCGGCAGTAGACGCATTCACTTGTATCATCATACGGGAGTTCAGTGAGCAACATAAATGAGTAGACAGTTTCAGAAGGCGCACAAAGACCACACGTTTCGCCTGGCGTCTTCCCCCGAGTTGGCGCACTTTCTATAACAGTATCCTGCCCATTCAGTGCTGAGATGCTCACAAACCTCGGCTAAAAGAGCAGATATTCAGGGTGGATGCTGTTGTTTGGAGCTGAGAATTGTGCTTACAAGTAAGTCTAGCGTGCAGACAGAGACCCTGTGCCTGCTCAAAGCAGAGCTGTGCTTGGTGTAGAAACGAAGTACCTTCCTTGTGAAAGCAGGGCACACAACGCCCAACCTCGCTATACCCGCCGCCAGGTAATTTGTTGCATGCCTTCCAGTCTTCAGATTCCAAGCCGCAAAGCAAGCAGTGGAAAGGTGCAAATAGGCGGCGTTCCATACCAGGCAAGTTCTGGACTCTCCCGCGCAAACTGAGTGAAACACATCAGCACGCCAGCCGAACAAATGAAAATAAAAAGCCTTGTTGTAGAGATAACATCGCAAAACCCAATGCACAAGGTACGCCAGACAGCGATAGAAAATCTACAGTGTGTTGGTGTTTGAATGCTTCTGAATGGTAGCGATGCCGTAGTGTATCAACTCAGCTTGTCCAGCGCACCAACTGAGATCCGAACATTTGCTCTCGAAGTCGTTAAAATCTCCTTAAAGGTCCGCCAACTGGTTGCTAAAGACACGAAAATTCTCAGCGAACGTCGGTGTTGCAATGCCTATGCTGCATCACAACGAGTGCATCGTTCTAGGTTGTATAGCTGCCCACCCAATCCACAGCCATAGCAGCACTTAGCAAAGTGATGGCTGAGCTGCAGGGATCTACTGCCGCGAAGCCAAGAGCACCAGAGTAGCGTTCACCACTGGAACGTAGCTACAATACCTGGCGAGCCTACGGTTCTTTCACTGCCAGACTTTTAGGCACCAGAAAGGGCGCTAACATTCACAACACTAGTGCCCGTCCGACATCGTCTTTTTAGTAGACGTTCAGATGCTTACCTCTTTGAATTAGTGTTTATGTAAGGGGAAGCTCACTGACTGCAGCCCCAAACAATACCCCTAAGTGGTATTCTGCGATGCCGAACTTGCAAACTTTGATATGATGCCCTTCCTGCTTCGTTGGTGCTGGCTCTGTCGTACGTTGCTAGGCTTACAAAATTACTAGTTCCTGGAATTGCATCATATCATACATGCAAAATTTCCGCAATTTGCAGCTTATGCATTAAAACCAACAGTGCGAAAGCTAGCCAAGAAGCTGCAAATATTCCATAAGCAATCACGGGTACAATGTTCACGCTGGCAAACCGTGCACGTCATGGGTGAGCAGCACGCTACATACATTCTGAAGTCGTAATCAGCCTCTTAAGCGTGAATTCCCTATCTCGTCGTATGCAGTTTCATTGACGCCTATGGTTCTGTAGTTAGTGCTGTTCTACAGTTCCTACGTCAAAGCCATAGTGCACTCATGCGACACGGTCGCGTGACTAAAACAAGTCAAATCCAGAATAGACTTTGTACGCCATTCCACAAAGGAAGGTGGCACAGGAATACCCGTCGAAATGCTCGGACTAACAGGCCGCTGTTTGCTTACGACAAAATGCAGCGTGTGTGATAAATTCTTCTTAAAGGTTTAGGCATTTTCTCTTAGTTCCTCACCAAGTCTTCACCCGTTGTTCACCCGGTCAGATCACACGTATCGAAGCCAAAAGCCCCGTGTTAAAAATCCTAACTCATGAGTCAACGAAACAACGAGTTTAGGTGGAAGAGTACAGAGGCAGATAGTGCCTTCAGGCGGCACCGTCTGGAACCCCGAATCATTAGCAACATTCGACGAACCGTCTTTAAGGCAAGCGAGCCCTCGGTTTGTCGATTTCAGAGAGCTGCTGGGAAGGTATATGGGATGTCGTGCAGGATGGAATCGTTGTGGCCTAGGCCAGCGTCCTCGATGAGGTAGTCCGACAGCAAAAGTCAACGTACCAAATACTGTCCTTTAGAACTGCAGTAGACGTCACGACAGTGAGTAGGAAGGCGGGGAGCGATCGTCCCTACTCACTCCACCATTGTTTTATACTGGTGCTATCATGTGAAACTAGTTTTATGTGCAAGAAGCATACTTGTCTATAAATTGCACTGATCCTGGAAGCCAACTCACAACCACTGGTTGGTCCACTACTCCTTAGCATCAAGACTAACTATCCGGTTGAATGATGATAAGTAAATGCACTGTGTCATTTTGAACGCTGGATGTAGCGCGCACGACGCACATACTTAGCGCTTGCCGCAACGTGGTCCTGCTGCACCCTGCATAATCCGAAGCAAACGACTAGGATGCGAGAAAATCTTTCAGAAGATCTCAAGAGAACACGCGCTATCTATGCGGGTCCGTTTAGCATTCGGAGGGGCCCATTTAAAATGCGGATCGTTTGACGGTTAGCTGTGTGCTTTGTCC
>CAJFCY010000222.1:0-22190 GCA_904066265.1 Eimeria zaria | reverse complement strand
TAGATATATATATATATATATATATATATATACGGCAGGGAACTACAGGTAAACGAACGAAATCCAGAAAAACCGTCGCCACAATGCCACAACAACAGGGCGAAAAGATGAATTATCCAACTTAAAAGTGGAGTCAGTTTCGATGTAATTCTTCACCCGTTGCAACGAGAGTCCTTGGCCTTAGCTCCAACGAGCATGAGCCGTTGTACTGCCAAGCACTTAGGTTAACCGGCTAATTAGAATGCACCTTACTGTCCCTTCCATTCTAATGTCTTCCTGAACAAGGCGGCCAAACGCTGTGGCTGGGTTAAGGGTGTGAGTACGTGTTACTCTACTTGTGTGTAATCTTATTACTGAGGACCAGGTACGTGTTTAACAGTTGTCTAAAGTGCTGATGCATGCAGGGTATAGTTTGGTCATGCTTGCACTTTGGGCTGCTCTGCAACAGGAATTGCAGCAACCAGTGTTGCAGCGCATGGCAGAATGGGCTTCCTCTCAGTGCATTCCCCACGATTTTACGTTGTTATGCTCGGGAAGCCTGGGAGCGGAAGTTAGGTCTATCTGGGAATCCTCATCGCACGTTTCGCGGCTCTTCTGCAGCTCACGGCGTTCCTACGCAAAGGTAGCCCACTCTCGTTGCACCATTCATCTTAAAGGCTCCCTTCTTGCCATCCAGATGCTACGGGGCCAGCCATAGAACATTTTATGGACTCTTTTGCTCGTTATTGTGTTTTTTAAAACGTAACATGCGAAGAAACGGACAGCTTCCAGGGGAACGGACTGCAGAACTGCCGCTACTCAGCCACTACTGGCTGTACCTGCAGTTGTCACTTTGTGCCTCTACTTCTGAAATTCAGCTCATCTTCTGATAGGCCCTATGATGCTTAAACTTGGATGAATGTTGCGATCACTCTGACTCTCGTCGTGCAGTCGCAGTTGCTGAGGTGTGGCATTCACTAACCTTCAAGTGTATCACTATATGCAATTTCCAGCAATACTTTGTTCTTTAGGAATGTTGTTTGAACACTTCGTTTTATCTCGTTGCAATTTCAGAAGGTAATTCGCCCGCGTGCAGCATCCTTGTAACGAGACTCCTCGCTCTTACTCGAGGACCCTCGTGAGCTGCAACAGAGCCAAAAAGACGAAGATAAAAGTTCCAAAAAACAGCTAACCTCCTCTCCAGTCCCAAGGTGGCCAAGGCCGGGCGACCCATAGTCCTGAATCCCGGTAGGAGCAGGCGGCCTGGCATCAGTCTCTTGTTACAGCGTGTTGAAAAACGCCTCGTTGCATAGAGTGCTGCAAGGCTGTCCCGTGTGCAAGGGCAGCCGAAACCCCCTTGCTGCATGTTCTAACGCTATAGGAACATGCTGGACACTTACCTGTAGCCAGCATTGGTGACTAGTTAGTTAGTAGCCAGCCTGCATGCAAGTTCCATGTCCACAAGGACCATACCACCATCCTGCTCTACTCTTGACGGACTTCGCTCTTTCTTTTCTCAGCCCCCTGCCCTGAGTGGTAACGGGGTGAATATTCGGTCCGGATGCCGCGAGAAACGTTTTCCCATTAACAGTATATGGAGGAATTCACACTGAAACACTTTAGGGACTGTGAAAGAGGCATCCATTGAAGTATTTGAAGCAAAAGTCTCTAGTGGCCGCTTCTGCATCCTGGCTTAACTTCCCCTTAACCAACAAGCCCCTTCTTGCACTCCACCACCGCCCCCTAACAGTCTCACCACAAAACAGTTAGCTGCAATATCTCCGGCAGTTCAGCAAAGACCCAAATTCCCCTGGGCCATTCTGACTGTTGCTTGTTCCGCCGCCTTAGATATCGCCACTAACTTGAAATCATCCTTGATAAACCGAGCCCGGGTGACACTCAGTCCAAACTCAGGGTTGCGTTCTAATATTGGGAGACTGGTGATCGAAGTTCGTGAGCTGATGAGCATCGGCAAACTGCTCGCCCAACAGGTGTAGGACCTAGAGCGCTTACAGTTGAACCCACAGCTTTTTTCGGTCATCGTCAGCAGGAGGAGAAAACATAAAACCATGATCAGTAATAAGGATTTTACATCAACAACTGAAACGGTGTGTAGGAATGCCTACAAAAATGCCTATAAGGGTCCAGCCTTTATCCTGCACGACTTCTATAGGCCTTCGGGTTTCGTTCTGAAGGCGTTTCAGTCCGCAGCACGTAGTGCAACCCCAACCAACTAGTGGTAGAGGCACACCACCGGCAATCCGTAGTGAATGTTTAAAGGAAAAAGCATGTTGCTCCCGCCCCTTCCCTCACTGCGTTTCAGAGCCGGATGAATAAAAGCGCGCAAATATCATCTATTAGCCTTCCGCTAGGAAGTTTTTTCAAAGGTGCGAACAACGTACGGAGGCTTGCCAGGGACCACTGAAGAAAATAAAAAGAATTATGCAATTCCGACCTCGTCTTCATTTCTCTCCTGCAATAATTATAACTGCCCCTGTGTTGTAATCAGAACTGGCCTCCTTAAACCGTCAATGAAAAAAATCGTGCGGCGTGTATGTCAATTCCAGGCCGCTCGTTCCATAAGGACGACCAACAGTGCGGCAACCCCGGCCTTCAAACTGGGATACGAAAAAGAAGTGAATACTTCAAGAAGCTCCCCCAACCATTTGATACCCGCGTAACTATGGCTGCCTTGACAAGCATACACGGGAGATGCCGAAAGTTAGCGCTTGGGTCCCGAAGCCAAAGGCATTTCGGCCTTCGGTGTTTGTAATAGTTGGAGCCAACAAGTTTCCGTTCCCAGCTACTATAGAATAGTTGGACGTTCTAGAGGACAAACCTTGCGATCGATTGAAGGCTCTCAGGATCGAAGCTTTTCCCCTCAGATTCACCCGAGCGCAAAAATCTTCTTTTGCGGGCAAGTTCACGTTCCCAGACATGCACGACAAAAACTTTCTGCTCCGTCACAAATTGAGCGACTCTTCTTGTACACCATTGGCGTGCGACTGTATGCTTTAAGAAGTTGGAAAGCTTCTGGAACTCATTAAGAGTGGTGAAGTCGATCATAGGGTCATACACAAAGCGCCCAACGTCGAACTTCTCCCCAGAATAACGAATACGCACCGTGGGGTATTCCCCCATTGGAATCTCTACATCATCAAGCCCTTGAAACTTCAAGAAGGGGAGGAATTGGTATTGCGTTTCCGACATACAAGATGCGATCACTGCACTCTCGCGCACCAAATTCTCCAGATACTTTGCCAATAGTTTTGGCACCTTGTTCGCTTCTCCCTCAGTGCGAACCTTGATACCAAACGGCCGGAAAAACTCGGCAGCGGTTACCCCGTCATCCTCCTGCTCCATGAGCTCTTCCAACGGCGGCACCACTATCGGCCCTCCCAAACCCAACACAGGCACAGGTACACCAGTCTCTGCATGCAGTTCTTCCAGGTCCCTCAATTTCTTTAGCGTTATTGCTGAAGCACCACAGATTCCGTGCAACAGAAGCAAATTCAGTTTATGCTCCTGAAGAGCGCTAACGTCCCCCTTATCCGGCAGAGGAAGTCCGAGCATGCCATCTATGTGCTTATTGTACAGCGCCAACGGATCAGTAGGAGGCATTTGGTCATTCTCTTTCGAAGGTACGAAGTACTTTTCAAAGGCCTTCTTCACAACTGGAGACGCTGTTTCCCACGACGCCCGAAAATCTGCCGCAGATGACCTAAGCTGCTCTTCACACTTCTGCAGTTCCTTCACAGTCACAGCTGGCATCACACGAACTCTAGAGCGCCCAAAGGCTTCATCCAACCCAAAGTAAATCATAGCTCCTCGGGCCATTCTCATGATCTTACTTGATGACATTAACACTCCCAAAGCCGCCAGCAAAAGCAAAAGCTTCAAGGTCATTTTTGTGTACGACGTACGGCTACCTCCTCGATCCAAGGACTTCGCCTCAGGTCGCACAACGGCATATTCATCAGCATGTTCGTCCTCTCTTGTCAAGTTGTCAACATCTTTAGAGGGTTTAACAGTACTACTGTGCACCTGTCCGGCTTCGTCCGGAGCGTCTGCAACGGAAATAGAACTGCCAACCCCTTCCGCTACTGCCATCGCCTTCATCAGCGGTTTTTTTGCCATAGTATGACATCTCAAGCGATCTCCCACCAACAGAGTGAGGTTCACTCCATTGTCTTGCTGGTAGTGACTTCCGGCTCGACGATCCCCGAAGCTCCTGTCGCCGAGTACAAGCTGCTGCTTTGGTGGAGGGAAACAACAAAAAAAAAGAACAATCCTCACTTGTCTCCGTCAAAACAAGATATGCCCACCAACAAAGCCATCAAACTTGCGACCAGGCAGCTGGCTTGCTCTTCCTGCGTATGGAGCGTTGCCACACGGGCGCCGCCTCTAGATCTTCTAGTACGAAACTCACTCGGCTACTTCATAAGGGAAAAAAATGAATATTAACAGGCCAAAACTGATTATTAATTTATTCTGGCACGCACAATTATTATATTGTTAGGGCTTACTGGGACGATCCGGAAACCCCTGAGGTTGCTTGCCTCCAGGCACGGGATGTCCCGTAGTTTCGCTTCGTTGTTGAATTAGTTTGGAATATTTTATAGAGAAAATGAGCCGCAAAATGAACACATCTTGTTTTTACACTGGCAGGGGACCGCTAAATCAAGGAGATGAGCGTGTACAAGCCCTGGAAGGGAGGGAGGGCGAGAGAGAATACGGTGCCGGCGTGACACTGCCACGGATGGATGTGCGCTACAGGATTACCCCATTGTGATGCTTGTGGAACTCATAGCATAGCTATTTTCATCTACATGACACTCCCAGTGCAGCAGTAGAGAGCAGCATGGCGTGTTTATCCAAAAATTCGTCGTCTCGTGGACCGCTACTTGCTATAGAATGGCCAGTGTTTAGTTTGCTGTTGTCTGCTCGTGACTGTCTGCAGCGTTGAAATGTATGCACCAGGAGGGGCTTGGCTATGCTTGCATACGGGCTTGGGTTGCAGAACGAGTTGCGGCCAACTGTCCTGCAGCTCACGACGGGCTACATTTGTAGTGTAGCGTGCCCTACGTGCAGTTGAGGCGTGCACTACGTCCACGTCTCGACAGTTGAGACGTTGAGACGTGCAGTCGATGCGTGTGCACAGACTGGTGCGTAGACTACCTACCAACGGAGAACGATGCGCTCAGCAATTGCCTATTGAGTTAGTACATGCAGCAAAAGGGGGCCTGGATGTGCCTAGATATGAGGCTGGCGTGCAGCACGAGCTGCAGCGAGGTGCTCTGCAACGTATGCCGGTCTGCCCCAACTCCCCGTGCGTAGGCATGCGAGAGGCAGCGCTATGGTTGCCTTAGCCCTGGGGAAGGAGGTTAGCTGCTTTTTACGGATTCATTTTTTATAAGTACTTGGCTTTTTCGCAGCTCACGATAGTCCTTCGATAAGATCAAGGACTCTCGCTACATGTAGCAATCCCTGTCTGAATATGTAGTATTATTTTGGTGCAAGCTGCCTAATGAAAGCCAATTAGGTGTCCAAATACAATTTTCCTGGCTGCATGGGTAGGGGAGAATGGGAGCTGTTGCGTGTGGGTGCGTCGAGCAGGAGGTGTTCCAGAAAGGCGTTTTGGCAATTCAAATGCATTTCGGCGTTTGGCTTGGATAATGGTTGTGTAACGAGAGTCCTTGATCTTATCAAAGGACTATCGTGAACTGCGAAAAAGCCAAGTACTTATAAAAAAAGAGTCCGTAAAAAGCAGCTAACCTCCTTTTCCAGAGCAAAGGCAACCGTGCGTAGGCTGCCGCTCTGCTGCCTACGCACGGGGAGTTGGGGCAGCCCGGCATACGTTGCAGCGCACGTCGCTGCAACTCGTGCTGCACGCCAGCCCCATATCTAGGCACAACCAAGCCCCCTTTTGCTGCATGTACTAACTCAATAGGCAATTGGTGAACCCATCCTTCTCCACTGGTAGGTAGTATACGCACCAGTCTGTGCACACGTCTGAAGCCCACGGCTCAACTTCTCAACTGTTTGGCCGTGCACGGAGTGCACGTCTCGACTCCACGTAAGGCATGCTACAGGTTGGGTACAACCTATTTCCTGTTGTAGGCGCAGAATGAGAATTGGGGGCGCTAGATAACAAACCTTGCGAGCGCCTGAAGGCTTTCCGGGTCCAAGTTGTCTATTTCAGGCCGGCCATCTAGGAAGTCAGCTCTTTTGCGATTAAGTTCATACTGCAAGAAATGAGTGACGAACCCCTGCCGCTCCAACACAAAGTCGGCGACTCTTGCTGTACGCCATTGCCGTGCAACTGTGCCCATTAGGAACTCCTCAGTCTCCGACGCACTGCGAGAAGCGGGAACGGCAAGATCCGTACAAAGGACAAAATGGGCAACGTTGAACTCTTCTCCAGAATAAATAATACGCGCTTTCGGAAAGCCACGGGATGGAAACCTCTTGCCTCCAAGCCCCTGAAACTCCACGAATGGGCGGAATTGGTCCTGCACCTGACGAAGTCGAGACGTCAGCAAGTCACTTTCACGCACCAAATTCTCCAGATACTTTGCCAACAGCCTGGGGACCTTCGCTGTTTCCCCTTCAGACTTTATCACGATGCCAAACGCCGTAAGAAATTCAGCAGCGGTTACCCCGTCATCCTCCTGCTCCATGAGCTCTTCCAACGGCGGCAGCTCTATTGGGTCTCCCAAACCCAACACAGGCACAGGTACACCAGTCTCTGCGTGCAGTTCTTCCAGGTCCTTCAATTTCTTTAGCGTTATTGCTGAAGCACCACAGAGTCCGCGCAACAGAAGCAAATTCAGTTTATGCTCCTGAAGAGCGCTAACGTCCCCCTTATCCGGCAGAGGAAGTCCGAGCATGCCATCTATGTGCTTATTGTACAGCGCCAACGGATCAGTAGGAGGCATTTGGCCATTCTCTTTTGAAGGTACGAAGTACTTTTCAAAGGCCTTCTTCACAACTGGAGACGCCGTTTCCCACGACGCCCGAAAATCTGCCGCAGATGACCTAAGCTGCTCTTCGCACTTCTGCAGCTCCTTCACAGTCACAGCTGGCATCACTCGAACAGCCAATGGCAGCTTGTCATCGTCGTCATTGGAGTCAAAATAAATCATTGCTCCTCGGGCCATTCTCATGATCTTCCTTGATGACATTAACACTCCCAAAGCCGCCAGCAAAAGCAAAAGCTTCAAGGTCATTTTTGTGTACGACGTACGGCTACCTCCTCGATCCAAGGACTTCGCCTCAAGCCGCACAACATCATGTTCACCAGCATTTTCGTCCTCTCTTGTCAAGTTGTCAACATCTTTAGAGGGTTTAACAGTACTACTGTGCACCTGTCCGGCTTCGTCCGGAGCGTCTGCAACGGAAATAGAACTGCCAACCCCTTCCGCTACTGCCATCGCCTTCATCAGCGGTTTTTTTGCCATAGTATGACATCTCAAGCGATCTCCCACCAACAGAGTGAGGTTCACTCCATTGTCTTGCTGGTAGTGACTTCCGGCTCGACGATCCCCGAAGCTCCTGTCGCCGAGTACAAGCTGCTGCTTTGGTGGAGGGAAACAACAAAAAAAAAGAACAATCCTCACTTGTCTCCGTCAAAACAAGATATGCCCACCAACAAAGCCATCAAACTTGCGACCAGGCAGCTGGCTTGCTCTTCCTGCGTATGGAGCGTTGCCACACGGGCGCCGCCTCTAGATCTTCTAGTACGAAACTCACTCGGCTACTTCATAAGGGAAAAAAATGAATATTAACAGGCCAAAACTGATTATTAATTTATTCTGGCACGCACAATTATTATATTGTTAGGGCTTACTGGGACGATCCGGAAACCCCTGAGGTTGCTTGCCTCCAGGCACGGGATGTCCCGTAGTTTCGCTGCGTTGTTGAATTAGTTTGGAATATTTTATAGAGAAAATGAGCCGCAAAATGAACACATCTTGTTTTTACACTGGCAGGGGACCGCTAAATCAAGGAGATGAGCGTGTACAAGCCCTGGAAGGGAGGGAGAGCGAGAGAATACGGTGCCGGCGTGACACTGCCACGGATGGATGTGCGCTACAGGATTACCCCATTGTGATGCTTGTGGAACTCATAGCATAGCTATTTTCATCTACATGACACTCCCAGTGCAGCAGTAGAGAGCAGCATGGCGTGTTTATCCAAAAGTTCGTCGTCTCGTGGACCGCTACTTGCTATAGAATGGCCAGTGAAGTGTTTAGCTTGCTATTCTCTGCTCGCGACTGTCTGCAGCGTTAAAATGTATGCACCAGGAGGGGCTTGGCTATGCTTGCATACGGGCTTGGGTTGCAGAACGAGTTGCGGCCAACTGTCCTGCAGCTCACGACGGGCTACATTTGTAGCATTCCCTGTCTTTACATGTAGTATTATTTTGGTGCAAGCTGCCTAATGAAAGCCAATTAGGTGTCCAAATACAGTTGTTCTGGCTGCATGGGTAGGCAGCATGGGAGCTGTTGCGTGTGGGTGCGTCGAGCAGGAGGTGTTCCAGAATGGCAGTTTGCAAATCAGGGTAATGCCCTGATACACCAGCTACAAGGCATTGCAATATTGTGCTGAGGATGCCTGCAAATTAGAAGGGAGATTAGCTCGTTCGGTAGAGTCGTCATTCACATCTTTGTTTCCATGTCAGCTCGCGGCTGTAACGAGAGTCCTTGATCTTATCAAAGGACTATCGTGAGCTGTGAAAAAGCCAAGTACTTATAAGAAATGAATCCGTAAAAAGCAGCTAACCTCCTTTCCCAGAGCAAAGGCAAATGCCCCTCGGCTGCCTATGCACGGGGAGTTGGGGCAGCCCGGCACGTGTTGCAGCGCATCTCGCTGCAACACGTGCTGCACGGCAGCCCCATATCTAGACACACCCACGCCCTCTTTTGGTGCGTGTACTAACTCGATAGGCAATCGTTGAACACTTCCTTGTCCGTTAGTAGGTAGTCTGCGCGCCAGTCGGTGTACATGTCTCAACTGCACGTAGTGCATATATCGACCGCACGTAGGGCACGTCTCAATTGCACGTAGGCCATGCTACACAGAGCAAAGCAGAGAAGATAGTGAGGGAAAGCAGGTAGGTAAGACTGTATAATCCCTACGTACGCAGTCGACCAACCGGCTACAAGTGCTTGTAGGCGGCCCAACTCTACACTGCCTTATGGGTGCCCATGCTTGTGGCTGGAAGTACCCAATGAAGAAAGGCCCGCAGTTGTCTCTGAGAAACTGCTCTGCAGAAAGAATCCTCAGAAACTCATTCGGTTTGCTAGTCACAGTTCCAATTAAACTAATATTCTGTCCTCTTCTTCCTTGACTTCAGCGTGTTATTACACCTTTATCCAAGATCTCGATCTCCTCCAGTTGTTCTTGCTTGATGCCGCGTTGCTGCCATTTCGTGAAAATGTTCGGGGGAGTTTGGTGGCTCTCTGATTCGTTGAAGAACGCAAACGTTAGTAGTGTGACTTAATTTCGACTTCGAATATAATTCGGCAATATAGGCCAACGTGTTAACCTGAGAAAGAACGGCTAATGGTCCTACCCAGCGCGTGACGAACTTTCTCAGTTGCTCGCCCACCGGTGCACGTCGAAAGAAGTGCGCCTCCATTAGAGCCGAACCTTCTTGGTTGAAAGTGAATGACGACCGTATTCTTTTGCCTGGAACCCCTGCGTTTCGTTCATGCGTTTCAGCGGTGCTGCACGTTGTGAATGGAGAGTCGGCGACTACTACGAGTACCGCGCTGCTAAGACCCAACTCTAGTATCAGGTTAGAAGGCTGTTCTTGCAACTTATATCAAAGGAGTAGAAGGGAAACAGGTCGAAGAGTGCTCCACTGTAGTATTAAACGATTCAGCACAAAGGAAGGAATCAAGCCAAGCTTGCGAATGTCTTTGTAGAGTCACCCAGTTATCAAGGTGGCGCAGGCTTTATATTATATACCCGTCACTATCAGGCCATAGGTGTATTAAACGGAAGGTGGTGTTTTCCTGATATTTATGCTTGCTAAAGGCCTACAAGCAGGTGGATACCAAACCAGGCCAATAGGCATTATGACTCGTTTGCAATCGGCTAGAGAGATACGTTACAGTATTGCAAAAACTTGCAGGCATAGGATTGGGCTAATCAGAATTACCTTCGTTAACAGGAACACATAGTGTGCTGCTGCTGATACTTCTCAGTGTAACCTGTACAATTATGAGCGGCAATATTTGAACCCCTCCACGGATTGAGAAGTGGTATAGGCAAGGGCAGCTATCACAGACACCGGTGGAAATTGCTCTTTACACCTTGTTCTGTCTGTTTCTCAGCGCCGCAGCACATTGCGCACACGCTTCTACGGGTTGCAGAACAGTGATCCCTTGCAGCCAAATGCGAATGTCCCAGCTAGGCAAACTGATGCAGAGATTAAGAACAGGAACAAACCTGTTTTTGAGCGCTCAGTCTGCACAGCAGTGAGCCAGGTAAGCTTTGAAATCTTCAGGCAAGGCAGAGCTTGGTGGAGCCTATGGACAGCTTGCTACGCAGTCGTCAAATCGGCCTTTGTCGCTTCCATGTCCGCCTGGTCGTATTCATGGATCAGCTGTCGTAGGGTAGATATGCGTTATTTCTAGAATCTCCCACAATATTTTCAGTATCACTGCACATGCAAACTAAATCGGTGTCTCGCGACTTCAACTAGCCAAATTTCAAGTTCGTAGACTCCTCCATCTGCAGTAAGAAGCACTGAAGCGAAGAGCCACCTCCATCGCCTACAAACATTGAGGGAATCAGGGGCCGTCGATGCAAGGACACACATGGCGCTTCACTTCTGTAGTGAAACTATGCTTGTTCCGGCACTTGGTTTGGTAGTTGGACGCGCTCCCCACCTTTTGCTCCATCGGCTAAATCTTCCAAAGACGAACGAAATTTCCCTTAAGTTGCCAACAGAAGGACTAACCTATTCGTTGTGCTTTCCTGTGATTAGATTACTAACTGAAACGCATATTAACGCCCTATTCGATGTGGGCGTTTGGCTGAAACAATATAGGAAATAATCGCAGTTTTCTCCTACCGAACAAGATACAGGACAAGCCGTTGTTTTCATGCGCAACATGCGTTCAGTGAGACATAGTAAAGGCAGACTGAAGTATTGCGCAGATAATTACTGTCATGTAACATCTCATGACGGACTGGGGTTTGTTAACTACGTTTCCGCCACGAAGGAGACGAAGGTATTGACAGCAATTGCCGGATGTGAACAGAGGCAAATCGAGAAACACTTAGGTCGGAATGTGTTCTAGTGAACCGAGCTGGCGCCGAACACCTGTGAACGCAAAATGGAGCAGTGTGAAGGGGGGCGAATTGAAGGTATAATTCGGATGAAGCAGTGTAATACGAAGGGGCAGATAAGCTTACCGAGAACCAACACATCTGATTCCGCGAGCAATGCATGTGATGTGAAAAGTAGTGGAGTGTACAGTACGACCTCATAAATAAAACTTTGAATTTGTAAAAAATGCAAGTTGCTCAATAGACGTCCAGAGCTGCTAATTCTATCTTCACACCTTGTGGTTGGTTGTAAAGTACGATATTAGCGTATATTTATACCTAGTGGATGTGAGCGGAAAACCGGTGAGCGTTGATTTGTATTCGAAAGGTAGGCAATAAAACCAAACGGGTTACAGTTGGGATATTGAAACAATGGTATTTTTGTTAGGGGTCATGCTTTTTGAGCGCGTAAGAATGCAAGAAAGGATCTAGTGAATGAATGAAAGGTGTGCTTAGACTCTATCAATGCGTAGATACATGCTGCATATATATACATCATTAACATGGATTGAGCTCTAGAATGCCTGAATCTGCATGTTATGACGCTCATATGGCACTTGACCAGTGCGACAAAGAGGCGTAGCGAATTAGAACAGCAGTGTTGGCAAAGTAAAATAAGCAGTTATGAGTGTGGTGTAGGAACTAGACAGTGCGGAGTTAGAGCTCACAACGGTGAATTAGAACATACATAATAAGCAATGAAATCGTTTGAATAGAAGTTCGTGTCAAGGGAGTGTTGGAAGCCTCGTGTGTAGCATGCCCTACGTGCAGTTGAGACGTGTACACCGACTGGTGCGCAGACTGCCTACTAACGGAGAAGGAAGTGTTCCGATTGAGTTAGTGCATGCAACAAAAGGGGGATTAGATGTATCTATAAATGGGGCTGTCGTCCAGCACGAGTTGCAGCGAGGTGCGTTGCAGCACGTACTGGGCTGCCCCATCTGCCCGTGCGTAGGCAGCCGAGCGGCAACGCTATGGTTGCCTACGGTCTGGGGAAGGAGGCCAGCTGCTTTTACGGGCTCTCTTCTTATTACTATTTGGCTTTTTCGCAGCTCACGATGGTCCTCTGATAAGACAAAGGACTCTCGTTACATAGTGAATCTGAATGCGTACATTGTCCTCAACGCAGATATTAGAAATACGAATCGAGGCCGGATACATTTACTGTTAAAATAAAAGATCATGAATAAGGTGTGAAAGATCGACCCAAAACTGCCAGAATGGTTCCAGGCCACAGCAACTCCGCTGTTTTCGTCGCATCTGAATAAAAGCTACGACAGAGCGTGACCATATGTGTAATTGAACTTTGTGCTGAATTACTTTAGAAACCCACAAAGATACTAAACAACGCAAAAAGACAGCAAATCCATACCACGCTCCTTGCTGTTTATATTGGACTGTAACGGTTGACCCCCAAACGCATCAGCACTGCGCTGAGGAACGTAGGAACTCCTGATCCCTAAAAGCAGCAGAGTCCCACTAATCATATGCCGAGATCAAACGGCAAAGACGCATTTGAGAGCCCAGCTTGATCTCGAACTGGGTCGAACCAAGTGCTTTCATGTCTTTGCTCGTATACTGCCAAAACAAAACACGCGCTAGAGGAGGAATCTGACGATAGATTGCAAATCCTCAGGATCACGGGTGAGATTTTCGTCCTTGTTCACCCACATAAAATCTCTTCTGTTGTTTGTAAGCTCCTCAACAATTGATTTGTTTTCATTTATATAGGAATGCACATGTGACAACAATTCTTCTACAGACCATAAAGCGCCACCGCTAAACAACAGGTCTTTGAAGACGTCCTCAAAACCGTTCCTACCTTGGTAGTCGTCAGGATAAGACGGGAACACTTGATGAGTATCAAATTGCTCTTCGGAGTATAAGAGACGCACAGGAGAGGCTTGCTCAGAAGACAACTTCTTATCAAGTCCTTGAGCAGCGAAGAATGGTCGGAAATTCTGAAGCGCGTTAGCGACAAGGCCTTTTAATACTGCACGCTGACTAGCCAGATTCCCAAACAATACAAGCAAATCCTCTGGCACCCTGTCTGTAAGACTTGCAGATCGAAAGAGTGCATCAACCCCCCCAAGCCAATTGAATATTGCGCCTACGCCCGATTTCAAGTTCATACCAAGCATATTCGCTACATCATCAGCCAAGTCAGTGAACATAGCTTTTGCAGATGCATCGCCTTCATGAGGTTTACCCCCTCCGATAAAATCAGCAACCGTCAGTCCATTTACAAGTGCTTGCTCTTGGAATTCGCTTAACGACGGCACTTTATATTTGCTTCCCAGGCCAAGTATTGGCACCGGAATATTTGTTGTTCTGTGTATTTCTTCAAGCTGCTCCAACGCTTTCAATGTTTCTGCTGCAGCGTTGCAGACTCCGGTCAACAGCAACAAATCCAACTTGTAGTCCCTGCATCTTTCGACATCTGAAGGGTCCGGTCTTCTAACTGCATTCATTGCATCTATGTGCCTCTTGTACAGTGTCAGCGGGCTCAATGTTGGTCTTTTTTTGCCGGGAGTTACGGGAGTGAAATGCATTGCAAAGGCCCGCCTCACGATTGACGAAGAGAAATCCCAGTGTCTAAAGAAGTCCGCAGCACTTTCTCTGAAATCCTCTTCATGAGAGCTCAGATCTTCATCAAATATCGGGGCTGTGAGTGCTACCAAGGGTTTAGGAGCAACAAAGTGCTGCACGAGTTTCTGTTTCTTTGCAAGAGAAAACGCTACCACTCCTGCTAGCATCAAAAATAACACTCCAAAAGCAGGCGCCAGGCGAGCAAATCGACGAGCCCGTGCCCCTTGTTGAGAAACATCTCCAACAGATTTCGGTGCGGCTTCTTCACGAGTACGCAGCCGTTCCCATAGGGTTTGGTTTTCTTCCTCCAATGAGCCAAAGGTGTCTATAGCAGCCTCTCTCATGTCCTCTGCAGAGGCTGCCGTCTGCTGAGCGCGCGTCATTTCGTCTCTGCTGGCTGTTCAGCGCGGTTTCGTCAGCTGCAGTCCGTTCCCTTTTTCGATGCTCACTGCATTGCATCACCGCACAAGCCTGAACCTACTCAAAAGAAGTCAAAGGAATTCTAGTGCCGGGGTTTTAACTGCAGAAGATAAACATCACATAAAGCCGAATCCCTTGACTTGTGACAGTTTTTCTTTTGCTGCTCAGGCGGCCCTTCGCGTCCGCTTCGGGGTCTCGACTCGTATATCCCATCCCAGTTGTAGCTCCCGCAAGTTTTCATGGTTCGCATAAATATGAATCCATTAAAGTACATTACTACGTAATATTTATGTATTTACATTGATTCGGTTGCGAAATACTAACTCTATGCACAGCAGGAGGGCAACATGTGGGCCGTTCATTACTACTGTCAAAAACAGGGTCTGGCGAGGTGCTGCGGCGGCATTTCTTCGGGGCTTCCAAACCAGCGTCCTATCGTTTCTTTAGCTTCAAAGATAGCTGAAATAACTCGAAATGGAAAAAGGTTCGGAATGTGAACGTGGTGCAAAGCTGCAACCATCTACACAGCTGACAAGGCTACTCTTTGCTCAGCGTCCCCTCTAGTCGCGAGGTTCAATACCTATTTATACATATACATATGTATATATACATCTAGGTATATATATATCCATTTTGAGATGAATCCAACGTAACAACGCCATAAAACCGCTATAAATGCTTTAAAGGCAAACGAATTTGTTCAGAGGGGCGAATGTTTAGATAAATGAGGTAGATGCTCCCAAGCAACCGTGAGTGTTGCAGCAAGTGAAACTCCAATGGCAATGGTGAGGGGATGTGGACTTTCTGACCTTCTAGAAGACGTCTCATTATTTGAAAGAACATCAACTTGAGCTATTTCCCTATTTTAAATACAGATTACCACTAAACTCAGTTGTGAAACATTCCATTAATATGTATGACGCGAGAATAATCCGCCCTAATTGTATGAAGCTCTTTCATTCGTAGGCATGTGTATCACGCATGCATTTTCGCTAGGATGAAGCTTAGTGCAGGTCTTTCAAAAGTTTAACAGTTGCCTGCGGCGCTGAGCATACGGGGAAGGCTGTTTCCCTGTACTTGCATAAGACGTTGTTTCGTCCCAGCAACTCATAAAACGCCTGATATACGCAGCTGCTCCCCTCTTCAACTCCAGGAGATGCCGCTCTCCTCAGGATGCTGATGGAAAAAAGTGGATGTGTGCTGCTCTTTGTTAGCTCTTGTCTCAAGTATTTTGGCTTCATTACAGCATCCCATACTCACACACCATTCCATGGCGTGGGTTAGGAAACTTTCTGCAGTCGAAGTATATGAGTGTTAGACCCTCAAATGCAGCACAATATTCTCATTAAACACACACCGCAAGTTAACAAGCTGTGCAGATGCTGCGTTTGCTCTGCTTAATCTGATTTGGGCACGCCAGAACTCCCTAGCTACAACTACCCGCCGTTAGCAGCTGTGGCCCTCCGTAGCCCCCCTACGTTACTTATCCGGCTCAACCCTCTAGAGACAGGCACCAATATAAGGTCATATTGAGAGTATGAGGGGTTTCTAAACGTGCAACTCCAACAAAAATACCAGCAGGACGGCACGCAGGCGGCCGCGGCACCTCAAATGCACCCGGAACGACACGAGGGCAGGAGCCGGAGACTACACAGGCAAGATAAACTCTAGGCGTACAAATTGTTTTGCAAAGTATTCGATGAATTACACAAACAAAGATAGGTATAGAAGTGAATCAGCCCGCGTGTGACGAGGAACGAGGGCAGAACATGCACAGGTCGCAATAGCGGTTCCGTCGTATGCGAGCAAGACCAGCACGTGGGAAGACCTACAGCATATCACCTTACAAGAAATATTTTCCTTCTCTATCTGTGATATTTATCATCTTGAATGTAAATACACTCTGGGTTTCGAGGTGGATAAGGAGTTTATTGCCCTAGTCGCGGCGGGTCCTTGTGTCACTGCACATACTCCACGAGGATGGCATATGTCGCGCGTTCTGCGGGCCGCATGGCCGCCGCCACTTCATATTCTTCAAATGCCGCCTTATTTAACTCTTTCCTAGCGCCAGCAGCTGTAGCGGGAGTCCGTCTCCCTCACCATGGCTTCCCCAGGATGCCTTCTTCTCGGGTAGGCAGCAAATCCTTACGATGATGACACACAAGAGCCTTTACAGACTTACAACTTCCCCTGCATGCATGCAGATGACGCGGGGAGCAACAGCTAGATCGGGGATTAATGCACAGCCCAGCGAGTTCCTCCTGCTGCTCCCTGCAGTCAGCGACACAGCGCTAGAATGGCCCCCAGGGGTATTTCTTCTATCGCTGCATGCAAAGCAGCATTCACCTAACAACTGCTTAGGCTCGGCATGCTTGAATAGATGGGTGTTGACTGGGTTCGGACGGATTGTGTGCGTGCACGTGCGTGTATGCACGCCTAGTTCGTGGCTGGAAAGCAGCGCAGTGGATAGCCGATATTCTCTAGTACAGGGTCTGATCTTATCAGGCAGTTGTTGCCTGTACATCTTCATGGCCCACTCCACCGGCTGTAACTGCAATGCGCCGTTGGCGTGTGCGTGCTTGAATTTCCGTGTACTCTCTTTGTTTCTTACCCTTGCTGGTGTAAAACGATTATTCTATATGAATGCGTTTCGTGTATCAGGGCATCTTCAACATGTCTCGGCCTTGCCAGGGTATTGTCTGTTTCAAGCTTGCGGATATCGGCGAAGGTTAGCTGCTGACATTGTTTGCTCTCTTTCCCAATTCGGATACAGTTGCTCTGCATATTAGGGTTTAGGGTTTGAGGTTTAGGGTTTGGGGTGTAGGTTTATAGATCACATGCGGCCCAGTACGCCCTGCAGATAGTTCAGATCCCATTGTGTCTATACACACAATATAAATAAGTCATGCACTTTGGAGACAGCGAAAGAGCAATCTGCTTTCTGCTGCCCTTTAGGCATTGCTGCGGTGGAGCTGACGAAGTGGTATAAGAAGGAGGGTGACGATGTAGAGGAGGTATGTGGGGAGGTGTGCTGAGGGGTTGTGTATGTGCTGAGGAGAGCGTGAAGTGTGCGCTGCTTTGTTCTTTGTTTCTTTGTTCTTCTTGTGTTTGAAAGATAGTCTCGCGAGTCCCTTTACATAAAAATACAGAAAATTAATAATACTATTATGAAGAGATAGAAGAATAAAATGAAATGATGAGGGTCAGAGACCACTGTTGTTGTTTTGAAATGCAGATGGAAGAGGTGTGCGAAGTGCAGTCAGATAAAGCAGCCGTTGAAATCACCAGCCGTTACTCCGGCAAGATCGTGAAGCTGTACGCTCAGGTATGTCAATCAGTTGAATGAAGAAACAGACTCAGACCATCTGTTGACGGGGCATCTGTAAAGGGCGTTGATACGCCATTTTGTCCATGCAGCAGCAGCGTAGATGATGTGTAGAAAGGCTAGTAACAACAGCAGAGATGGAAGGGGGTTGACTGAAAGAATGCAGTGAAATGGTATTCCGTGTTTGTCTTCTTTGGATTACTTCAGGAAGGGGATACGGTTAAAGTTGGTGGCCCCTTAGTTGACATTGACTCCCCAGATGTAGAAGGAGATGCAAGTGCACAGAGCTCGCAGCCCCCAGCTGCAGACTCCAGTCCCCCTGAGGTGCACCAGGAGCCGCAAGAACAGACGACGGCTGCTCCTCCTTCGAGCAGGGTGAGGCATTAAACAAATTGAAGGCCCTGTAGGACATGTATGGATGCAACTAGGAAACACATCCCTGAATGCACATTCACAGCATTACTTATTTCCAAGCATCTGTTGAAAAAACAGGTTTAAGTCCGTCTGCCTTTCTGAACGGCAAGAGGGGCCGCTTAATGCTCAAGCACATTGTTAGGAGCTAGGGTAGATGAGTTGTCATACGGTGAACAGCGCCATTCGTGTGTCATTTGTTGTGGGTTCTTCCTGTCTTCTTCTGCCCAAGTGCAGCCTCTCGAACATTGTTTTGCTTGTTCGGGTGTCTTTACAGGGCGGAGAGGCATTAGCTTCGCCCGCTGTGCGCCGACTTGCTAAGGAGAAAGGTGTTGATTTGGAGAAGGTGAAGGGCACTGGCGCACGCGGGGCGATTACAAAAGAAGATATTTTGAATTATCTCTCCTCCGAACCCTCGACTGTAGGACTTAAGGAATAAATATCTTTGCTCGTGACTGAACCTTGAATACCTGTGTATCGGTAAACTTACAAAGCTATCTGTGTGATGATGCATGGTGATGTATGAGCATATATGTCGTATTATGTGCGCTGTCGCCGTTACCTTTTCAAGCAACCATATAAGCTTCGCGTCTCATAACCTGCAAGCCGGCGTCGTTGCCCATAATACAGTTTTGGGGGTTGGGGTTAGGGTTTTAGGGACAGAGGCGGGACTCTGCTTTCCCGTGCGCTGCAGGGGTCACAGGGGAGTTCAACGGAAGCTCAAGCCCCCGCGACCCCCAAGGGAAACCGCCAAGACCGAGAGGTCCCGTTGCAGGGCTTTTCGAAGGCAATGGTCAAAGTGAGATTCTGATCCCGTGCTTGTGTCTGTATGGAGTTGTGTACGTCTGTTCTGCTCTGCCCGTATGAGACGTGTACATATATGGAGATGGGTATGTGGACATGTGATGGAGAAGTTGATGTATCAGTGCAAAGTATTCTGCATTTGATCATTGCACGAGGCAGCAGCTGCCATGTTTTACTGCTTTACGCTTATGTTGATGCGTTTCGTTGCGCATGCAGAAGAAAACAGCAGAACAAGGAAACTGGCATTGATGGTGCTGTTGTGGTTGTTGATGTTGCCGTGTTGCTGTTGCTGTCGGTGTGTTTGCTGGTCTTCGTTTCATCGCGCTGCTCTTTATATTTGTGTATGTGGTTGTGCTTCTCTGCGTGTTTAGTCCATGACAGATTCTTTGAAAGTGCCGCACATGAACATTGGCGACGAGTACGACGTCACGCGTTTGACTGAAATTCGCCGAGTGTTGAACAACGAGCTGGCTCCTCAAGGCATCAGAGTTTCCCTCACTGCCTTTTTAATTAAAGCTATGAGCATCGCCATGAACGAATACCCTATCGTCAACTCCAAGTTCAACACGCAAACCCAAAACTCGGTGAGGAAGTTGGTGTGATTTCGTGAATTTCTTGGGAAGAAATGTTTCTGTTAAAGGTTCATTTCGACCCTCTTTTTCTATTTTCCATCAATTTCCATACAATTTCAGATTTCGTTTCGACTGCTGGCATCGAGTGTTGGGATTGTTTTGCGCCGCAGTACACCGAATTCGCTAATCATAATGTCAGTGTCGCGATCGACGCTCCTGGCGGTTTGGTAGTCCCTTGTGTAAAGAACGTTCAAGACTTAACTCTTGTTGAAATTCAGAAGGAACTTATCCGTCTTCAGGGCCTTGTAAGCCAAACAATGTTTACGGTTACGCATCTGCAAATAATTACGGGTCTGCTCGCATACAGATTAGGGTTGAGTAGTAAAACGTTTAAAGGAACGGTAGAACAAAGCAAAAGTACTCAGAATTCACGCTGCAGCACAATACAAGTTAGATGCACGTGCAGGCAGCTAGAAGGCTTGACATTTGTTCGAATTAAGGGAGCTGTGCGTTTACATGGTGCTTCGAGTTGTTCGGTTTTCTACCTAAGTGATTGTATGCTGAGCCGTGAATTGTTGTACTGTTGTATTCTGATGAACACTTGATTGCTGAGAATACAGATTTATGTTTCGGGCATATATAGGGCCTCTCATGGACTGGATGGCCGTTTAAAAGATGGTTTGGTTTTTCATTGTATGTTATTGACAGGCAAAGGCAAATCGCCTTTCTCCTTCTGACCTAACAGGCGGCACAATTGCCTTGTCCAATGTCGGCGTCATTTCAGGTGGGCATCGGATTTAGATGGGACTTTAGTTTGTTGCCGTTGTAGCCTGCCGCCTGTTGAAATATCAGGGCATGGTCTTTAGGGTTTAGGGCGAGGGCATGCCCCGGTTCGTTTGTATTGGCTGTTTGTTTTGTAATTTTGTTATAATTTTCTGCGGAATTACGTATGTTTTGTGTTGTTCTGTATTGTGGCGATTTCCAGGAACTTACATTCATCCCCTGCTTTTCGACGGCCAGGCAGTGATCGTAGGGGTGGGCCGTGTGCAGCAGCTGCCACGGTTTGTGAGGTGCGAGGGCGCAGAAGGTGAATGCAAAAACACAGCGTTGGTGTCACGAGACATCATCAACTGCAGCTTTTCAGCAGATCACCGACACTGCGACGGCGCTACAATCACGCGCTTCAGCAAAAGGTAAGACTTTAGGATTTAAGGTGTATACGTCTAGAAAATAAATTTAAAAGAATAGTGATGCTATCCACGTGAACGCACTCATGTGTTAAATGCCAAAATTGTAAACCTCTTTACATTTCTGCCTCTTAACTATTGATGGGTACGAGCACATAGGTGGAAGCCAGCGGTTCGTTTCAAGTTATTTCCAACTACATAGTTCAATCCAAGGCGATGCAGACTCCTCCATCTGTAGTTTGCGTGTTTGTCCTTTGGCTCCTCCTATTCTACTTCTCACAGAACATATGGATAGTTGTTGTATTTCGAGGCGAAGTACAACGACTAATGCGAATGACACTTTTGACTTACAAACATGAATGGGTTCAGGTGGATAGCATCACTATTCTTTTAAATATGTGTAGGGGTGTTCTTCGTAATTGGAAAGAAAATACAATGAAATAACACTGTTTTGCTGCTGTCAATGTCTGTCTGTTTGGTTTTCAGCATTAAGACGCTATTAGAAAACCCAGAGCTGATGCTGGTGCACCTGAAATGACCGCAAGCAAACAGCATCCACCCGATTTTGCCATGTGTTCTCCTCTTGTATTATTGAGGACAAAGTTGAACAATTTACTTCGTTTAATTACAACAGTGCCGCAAACGCGCCCAAAATGACTGATGATGTGGTGGGTGAAGGCGAAGCAAAGCCCGCTCACCTGCGGCAACCAACCCGGTGCCACCATCGCCATCAAATATGGTATGCATGCGCGTATTAACGATGAATCTATGTGTACATGCATGCATGCACGTATTAGTGATGAATACTTGTATGCATGCATGCATACATACAAGAGGAATCCTTGTATGCATGCATGCGTGCATCATACGCATATATGCAGTGCATGCAATGTTTGCATGTATTGCTTGCAGTGCTGTGCATGCATGCATGCATGCATGCACTTTAAGGTTTGGTTATTCAGATCTTCACCAGCGACGCCAACATTTGCTGCTGGCTCCTACATGGTGGAGCGCATAAACTGCGAGTGCCGAATGAATAACACACTCTTACGTAGACACTTCGGCTGCAGGTTCTTAGGTCATTCGGAATGCAACAGGTGGAGATTAGGTTTCTTTAGAAGCAACATACAAACAGGCCTACTTTACAATACGTATAATTTCCTAACTTCCTGTAACACTCGAGTTCGCTAAGGTGGTGATAACGACAACGTGGCATGCAAAGTATAGGCACGGTACTGCCTAGGCCCAAAGCTTCATCTGGTGGTACACCTCGGGCCTTCACCCAGTTATTTAACTAATTTTTGCTCTGAGTGAAACAGAGATCAGCGACTGAACATCCACTGTGACTGACAACAGCATTGGAAGCTGAACCTCCATGGGCGCTTAACCAGCCTCGTCGACTAGTTTCCGCGCTACACATGCACTTAGAACGTATATTTATTTTATATATCTAAATGCATGTGTATAAAATATTCCTCTCAAGCCAAACACGTTAAGATACAAATAAACATACACAAAGCGCCACCAGCGTGGGCCATTCAGGTTCTTGCAGGGTGGGGG
>CAJFCY010000221.1:0-22182 GCA_904066265.1 Eimeria zaria | reverse complement strand
GGACCCAGCGAAGCTAGAGGCGATTCGCACGTGGCCCGTACCTCTGTACACCAGGACGGACGTACAGAAGTTTCTCGGTCTCGCCTCCTACTATCGCAACTTCATTCCTGGATTTGCTCGTATTGCTGCCCCTCTAACGGATCTACTTAAAAAGGACAAGCAACTTGTTTGGACGGAGAGTGAAGATGAAGCCGCAAGAAGCCTCATCCAACATCTCACATCGTTCCCGGTGCTGGCGCTTCCTGATTTCGACAAACCCTTTTTCCTAACAACTGATGCTAGTGACGTAGCAGTCGGGGTAATGCTTTCTCAGCACGCTATAGACTCGAAAAAACACCAAATAATCGCCTGCTACTCACACCGCTTCACAGAAAGAGAGCAGAAATATACGGTACGTGAAAAGGAACTCTATGCGGTCTGATGGGGGACAAAAAAGTGTCGGCATTACTTATACGGTAGACATTTCGCTATTCAAACCGATCACCAATATCTAACTCATTTCAAGAAGAGTTTTCAGGACTACGATGACGAAAGAGTTGTCAGGTGGCTTTGCCGGCTGGCGCAGTACGATTTCACTGTCAAGTATATCAAGGGTATCACCAATGTGGTCGCCGACGCCCTCCCACAACGTCCCCCAGGTCAGACACTGTGTTCTGCAACCACTCTTATATGCGAAGACTCTCGTTTTCTTTCTAAAATGCGTTCTTCTCACTCATTAGATTCTCATGCAGCGGCAGTTCTCGCTCAGCTCAACAACTGACGACGGGTGAAGCACTACAGCACGGATGACAATATCCTGTGGTACCAGACGAAGCATAGACTCCGTCGGTTATACGTTCCTGCATCGCTTTGCACAGAGGTTTTGAGAAAAATGCATGATCATGCTTTAGCGGGCCATGTTGGAGTAAATACGACAGTAGAACGAGTGGCAAGAACCTTTTGGTGCCCTAGGATGCGTCCCTCAGCGGAGGAATACGTCATCACTTGCCCGGAGTGTCAGCAGCATAAGCCGCGGAACACCCTCAAACCCGGCCTCCTTCAGAGTCTTCCGGTACCCGAACGGATCTGGACGGATATCTCAATGGATTTCATAGTAGGTTAACCTTCAGTAAGAGGCTGCGATAGTATCTATGCGGTTGTGGACAGGCTCAGCAAGTATGCCCACTTCATTCCCGGTTCAAGCGCGATTACTGCTGAGGGAGTAACGCAGTTATTCATTAGTAGCGTGTGGAAGCTCCACTGTTTCCCAAAAAGTATCATAATGACAGAGATCCGAAGTTCGTCAGCGCATTCTGGCAAGAACTTATGAATCAACTCAGCATAAACCACAGCATGACCACCGCGAACCATCCGGAAGCAGACGGCCAAACGGAACGCATCAACCGCACGCTGGCTCAGTATTTACGGCTCTACACTCAGCAGAACCCAACAAAGTGACTTGATTTCCTTCCTTGTGCAGAATGGGTTTATAATACAACGGTACAATCTTCTATCCATTGTTCTCCGGCGTCTCTCGTTTACACCGAAATGCCGTTGGCTGACCCGGTGTTGGACCTGGCGTTCTGCAGCCAGCCTCGTATAAATGCGTCCTCACACTTTCGCACAAAGCTAGCGGCAGCACGGGAATGTATGAGGAAAGCACAGGAACGCCAGGCTATAAATTACGACAAACAACGTTCTGCGATCACTTTCAACCCAGGTGACCTGGTTCCAGTGGATTCGCACGCCCTCGGTAGCTCGCAAGGGGGGCAACCGACGAAGTTTGCTATGCGTCGAGTAGGACCGTTCGCAGTCCGCTCTCATGTCAATGCATTGGCTTATATTGTCGACTTACTGCCAAACTAGAGATGTCACCATACGATAAGTGTTGGCTTTCTAAAGTTCCCGGAATCCCGAAAATTTCGCCGCACTCTCCGCATTCACCAAAGGGAGTGTCACAGGGAGAGGGAGCAATCGGAGGAGACGGAGATCCTCAACACTCGTTTAAAAACGCGCAGAGGTCACGGAAAACGGGAATATTTAGTTCGGTGGGCAGGTGCAAAGCATACAGAATGGGTTTCTGAGGAACAATGCCGGAAGTCTATACCTCCGGACTGCCTGCAGGCGCTTCTCAGCTCAACAGCAGCCCCAGCAAACACGGATGTGCGGCCAATAGCCTAGACCTGGTTTATTTTTTTCTGAAGTGTTTACCCTTCCCCTACTGAGAGAGACTAATTGTTCGCCTCTCTTCCCTATGAGGTTTCTTGCTGTAGTTTTCCTACTAGGATGATCTACGCTCCCTCCTTCCTCTTTATCTAGCTCAGTGCCGCAGCCGACAACCACTTTGTTTTTGATGGTTTGGGGCTGCCCCGCATTTGGGGCTACGGCCGACCGCAGTCAACGTGCCCGGTGGACAGGCGCACTTGGGGCGCCTCACCACAAAATGTCCATTACTTATGATAATAGGAAGTAACAAGGCTTCTGGATCCCCCCCGTGCTCTCGAGGCTGCCGTTTCGGAACAGTGGCCAGGCCATTGAGCCGACAGCGACCTAAGACGGGAGTCGTTACGGCGGCGTTGTTGAAGAAGAGCGCCCCCAGGCGTTCCCTGCCACTTCCACCCTTTTTTTCCTTCCTTATTTTTCTATGCGTCCCTTGTCAGTGCATACGAGGGCGTGTGCCCTCTGCAGGCAAGGGGGGGCAGATGTAGCATGCCCTACGTGCAGTTGAGACGTGCCCTACGTGCAGTTTAAACGTGTACGCCGACTGCTGCGCAGACTACCTAATAACGGAGAAGGAAGTGTTCAACAGTTGCCTATTGAGTTAGTACATGCAGCAAAAGGGTGCTTGGATGTGTCTAAATATGGGGCTGCCGAGCAGCATGAGTTGCAGCGTATAACGAGAGTCCTTGGTCTTATCAAATGACTACCGTAAGCTGCGAAAAGCTACATACTTATAGGAAAAGAGTCCGTAAAAGCAGCTAACCTCCTTCCCAAGAGCTTAGGCAACCATAGCGCTGCCGCTCGGCTGCCTATGCACGGGGAGTTGGGGCAGCCCGGCATATGCTGCAGCGCACCTCGCTGCAACTCGTGCTGCTCGGCAGCCCCATATATAGGTACATCCAAGCCCGCCTTTGCTGCGTGTACTAACTCAATAGGCAATAGTTGAACACATCCTTCTCCGCTGGTAGGTAGCCTACTCGCCAGTCTGTGTACAAGGCTAAAGCGCACGTCTCAACGTCTCAACTGCTTGGCCGTGCACGGAGTGCACGGAAGGCAGACTACACAGCGAGGTGCGCTGCAACACATGCCGGGCTGCCCCACCTCCCCGTGCGTAGGCCGTTGGGCGGCAGCGCCATGGATGCCTAAGAGCTGGGGACGGAGGTCAGCTGCCTTTACGGACTCCTTTTATATAAGCATTTGGCTTTTTTCGCAACTGATGACAGGCCTCTGTTGAGATCACGGACTCTCGTTACAACACGCCTCAACTGAACGTAGGGCATGCTTCACGCAGCCATCTCACACAGGAAAGAAGTGCAGAGCAAACGGTAGTAGGTGCACATGACGAGGTGGGAAAGGTAGTGGAGGTAAATGCCAAGACTAGCCACAAGGAACTACAGCAGGGGGAAGAACTACTAACGGCGGTGGCAGGAGCAGGCTTCAAAACAGTCTAAGTACTTGGGGCACAGGTGAACTGCTGCTGCTGTTGATGATGCTAGCTACTCCTTTAAAATCAAACACGAAGGATCATGGCCTCCAGCAACTTCCGCAGCAGCTGTAGAAGGAACCGCAAGAGCAGCAGGTGCACCACCGGTTAAGACAAGCACAGTCCCGTTTCTTGGCTAGCGTGCCCTCTGCTTATTGTTGTGCTGCCGCTTTTGAAGACCCAGATGAAGGGTTTAATTCAAGTTCCATGAAGCAATTGCACAGCTGGAGTTGCAACAGCAAATTTTGCGCAGCTGCCGCCCCCCGTGTGGATGTGCGCTGTAGGCGTCGATGCTGTCTCCGTTCCCAGTCATCTCTACTTTCTCTATACCCTTGTACAAAATGGCGCAGACGAAACAGCACAGCGTTGAGAGGAAACTAAAGACACTAGGCAAAGCCTCTTGCAGCCCCTTGCAGCCAGTGGCCCCGGCACCACTAATTGCGGCTGGTCTTCGCCCTGATGAGACGACGCCTGACACTTCTGCGGAAACAGATGAATTTCTGTCCAAAACCTTTCAGTTCACGCTCTTAACTAGTCATTTGCCCCTTGTTAGGTTGCTGGCCTGCCTACGGTGCGCAGTTCTTGGATGGGAACCGTTGCGCTGCCGGCAACCGGGCGAATGATTGTTGCAATGAAGTGCTCGAAGAGTTGCCGTAGTTAAGCATGGGTAGCATAACAAACCCGCTAATTACTATGAAATATAAGGGGAATTTTGCAACGGAGCAGCATTAGTCAGCAAGAGAGCAGCAACTGAGGGACTATACGCTGAATGTCCCTACATGCAGGGGGGCGGGTAGACAGGGCGAAAGGGCAGAAAAGCAACGAAAACAGGCAGACAAATGGGTGTGACTTGTTGCTCTTATTAAAGTGATAGACGTGAAACGGCAGGGATAAAGCGAATGCTTCCTTTCGTTATGCAGTGAGCGGCAAGCAAACCGAGGCCGAAGGCCAGCGCACCATTTGCGGTGGAAGATACAGAGCGACGAGGAGAGACATACAGAGATAAAACAATGACAACAGAAATTCATTAAGAGGCCCAGAAACGAGAAGGCAGGGTAGAGAGAAAGGAACAGGGTGCGCATAGATTGCTCTAGGTAGAACTGCATAAATAGAAGGGTAGGCATAGTTGAAGCACTTCCCTGACTAACAGTTCCGTGCTGTTTTCCTTACCAAGATCAGCTAGTGGAGGAGCGTCTGTAGTGTCTTGCTATCAATGAGAACAAAACAGAAGTGGATGGTAGTTTTTTTTTCTTACGATGCCACTTCAACAGCCGCCGCATTGCTCGCGTCCACCTCCGTGCATACCGCTGCAGCAACAGCAGCAACGTGTTGTCGTCGCGTTCAATGTTTCAAAGGGAGAGATACTAGATCCAAACGACCCTTCTCTGCGGCGCTGTTGCCGCCTACTGCAGCAGTTGGGATGTACTTGTGTCGTTAATCGGTCTCTTCTCAATTTAGAGAGGCTACAGCGCCACGGCGTATCCTTGCTCATTATGGGCAATCCTGTCAAGCCCTTTACATCGGAGGAACTTCTGTCCCTGAAACTCTTTCTGGAAACACCTGCAACGAATACAGCAAAGCATGCACCTACTGCTTATGATTCGGATCCAGCTGCTTCTGTTGAGGCTCCAAAGACTGCTACAACAGGCACAGCAACGTTAGCTGCTGCTAATGACCACGAAGCTGCAGCTGGTGCCGAGGAGGCGAACACCACGAGGGCGCAGGATTGTACTGTACGAAAACCACCAGGAAATATAGGTGGCTCCGCCACGGCTGTAACATCAACCAAAAGTTTGCGACAAGTCCGCAGCATTCTCGTCCTAGGTGGTAGCAACAACAGCAACTGCAACGTGAACTTCTTGCTTGAGGAGATGGGCCTTTCCCTTGCTGCGGACTCCGTTGTTCGTGTCATCCCCCCAACTTTGCAGCAGCAGCAGCGCGGCGTCCACCACCCAAGAGAGGTTGTGCTCCAGCAACAGCAGCTCGTAGGAGAGAAGATACAACACGAAATAAAAGAGCAACAGCAGGCTCGGCGCTGTGATACCAGCAAGGGCAATGATAGCTGTGGCAATGTATTTGTTTATCCATTTGGATCCACTGTCTACGTACAAGCTCCTGCGGTGCCACTGCTATGCAGCAGCAACTGCTGCAGCCCTTCTCAGCGCCCGCTCATTGGTGCTGCTGCTGCTGCTGGAGGAGGGGTTGTTGTCGCTGTCGGGAGTAGCAAGCTGCTGCAGGACTCCTACTTGAACCTTTACAACAATGCGGAGTTAGTCCGTCTGCTTCTGCAGCTGCTTCTGGGCCGTGTGTCTCTGCAACAGGTGCAGCCAACAGCAGGAGAGGCAGCAGCAGCAATAAGCAAGTATACCCGACAGACGGACACAGAGGTGTTGTCGTTGTTGCCGCAGCCATGCTTAGAGTCGCCCCCAGATGTTCCTAAGGACTTTAGGCTGCTACATCAGCAGCAGAGCTTCGCGCTGCAGCCTCGGCTGCTGCTGCAGCTGCAGCGGCTGCTGCAGCAGATAAATACGAACCCCATAGGCAAACCACTTGAACTTATCAAGCCCAAACTGCTGCAGCCCTTCCCGCCCCTGAGACCCGCCCTGCACCCACCAATGATTCCGTCTTTCTCTGCTCCCTCTCTGCCCTTTGTCGACTTAGACAGTCTCATGATGTCTCCACATCAGCGGCTGCTTGCTGCAGCTGCTGCTGCCGCTGCACATTTTGATACGAGTGAGCAAACTGCTTCCACAACTGAGGGCCTAGCAACTCCAGCAATGGATCCCATAACATCGCAGCCACGAATAACAGAAACAACAGCGGCAGCACAGTCTCAGAGAGAAAGGTCTCTAGTGTGCTTCATCTTGGCAGCTGCTAAAGTAACAAACCTGCTGCCCAGTCAAGGGCGGCAACAACAAGATCAAGTTTATCCACAGCAGGAGAAGGAGCAATGGCAACAAAATTATAACAGAGGGCCGCAGGTCCAAGCAGTAGGCAGGGAGGCCAGGGCTCGAACTGCTCTGGTTCGTGTACTTTTATGTACGCTAAGGAGGCGATGGATGACACCGCAGCATCAGATTGATGATCCTGCAGAATCAGTCTGAGTCATGGCTGCACGTGTTGCTACTGCAGCTCCTCAAGCCACTGTGTCTCACAATCCCAGTGGGGTGATCTGGTTAACGCAACGACTGGTTTTGTACTGCTATCTAATTCCAAATCAGTCAGTCTAAGCATTTACCAAGAAGCGCAACGGGCGGCCTCTAATTCTCTGGGGGGCTACGCAGCTTTGGAGGGGCAGCGACAACAAAGCATCCAGCGGCAAGAATATTTTATAATTTAAACATTCGGCGCGTTGTTTTCGTTGTTGCAGTTCCTGTGGGAGTAGCGGCACGTATTTCTAAAGCTCCGCGTTCTCCTCGAGCTGCACCCAGAAAGAGCAGCCTTTGCGGCGAGAATTTTCTAGATCCATTGCCCCTGCTGCTGTTTGTGGCACGCTCATATCTCCATGCGCCAATGAGGGGGATAAGGGTAGCATGTTGTGCAACTGCAACAGTTTTTCGAGCGACTCAAGGGCCGCCAGGCTTCTGCTGCTGCTGTTGCTACTCTCCCTTTGACAGGAAGCAACAGCGGAATAGGAGAACGAAGATATTGCACTGCACTTCGCCTTGCTGCAGCTGCTACGGCTAAGCGGTTCTGCTGAAGCACTACGATTGCTGCCTGGTTTGGTTTTGCTGCTGTTATCGCTTTGGCTAGAGTTACGCGTGCGTGCAGTGAAGAGAGGCACTCTACTACGGCTTCTGCTGTTGCTGCCATTGCCTCCTTGTCGGGATTTTAGTAGCAGCTGCTGCTCCTTGTCAGCTAATTTCCGCAGCTCCTCCCTACATGACGCCTCCTCCGACTGCAGCGCTAGCTCCTCTTGCTGCGCTTGCTGCAGCTGTCGCCTTTCTTCATTCGCTCGTTGCTGCAGCCGCTGCAGCTGTTGCTGAGCATTCTGCCTGTTGCTTGCTGCTGTATCTCTCTCCGCATGCGCTCGCTGCAGTATCCACTTGGCGCTGCAGCATATGCAATACCAAGTAGCAGCAATCCACTAGCATTTCAAACAGCCAAAAAGCAGCCGGTATAGCAGCTGTTGTACACTGCGGTTAATGGACTACCACTGTTGGAAGGCAGCCAGGGATTCTGCAGCATAAAGTTGCTCACCTGCTCGCTTCTCTTGTCCAGTACTGAATTGCAGAGCGCACTTTGCTCCTGCCTGCCGCTGCTAGCAGTACTTGCAGTGCCTCTTCCTTTTCTGCGTCTTGCGCAGAGGCAAAAAAGCCTCCAAAGTGGCCGCGCGCTGCGTCATCAGCTTTTGCTGCCTCGGCCGCCACGCCTTCTGCTGCTGCAAATGCACACTGCCCCGTAGCAGCCAAAGCAGAAGCAGCAGCAGTTTCAAGCCTTTGCTTGTTCCTCATAGCAGCAGAAAAACGAGTGCTTTGCTGTAGGAGGTCTTGATACGCTATCTCACAACAGCACGACAGCCGCGCGAATTGCTCATATACTTCACCCTCTTCTTGCTGCCGTTGCTGGTGCTGTCTTTCAATCCACTGACGCTGCTGCCTCACCTGCGCACAAAGACGCAGAACGTCCCTGATTGCATTAGCCTTCTAAACAACTCTGTCTTAACTGCCGAATCCCCAACAAATCACCCAATTGAGACCTTCTGCGTTTGTTTGTATTTGCAAACAATCCTGGTTACTTAGAACGATCCTCGCCTTTCATCTCCCTACACACGCATGCATCGCGTTCGCTTTATGGAGTGCGGCTCCAACAAGCTTGCTGTACACGTTTCCGAAAGCCTGATCCTTTTATACTGAATAATGGTGCAAATGAGTGCGGCTCCATGCTTGCTGCTACTGGTAGGCTTCGAGACAGCAAGAAAGCTGCTACCTGGCCTACCTACGCTGTTGCGTCAACAAGCAACAGCTTCACCATATGCCAAACAGGACACGACTCACGTTCTGCTGCTGCTGCTGCAGCCGCCTTATGCGCCTTTTAGCCGCAAAGGCCAAGCTACGGATTTCACTCAGCTCACGCTGCAGGGCTGCGAGCTGGTCGCCTCCACTGCCTTCCTTGCTGCCGCAGTGGATGCCGACGTGTTTGCTCCTTGTTAATGCATCATTCAGGTGCTGCCGATGTTGCAGCTCTTGCTGGCCATCGCTTGGGCGGCTAGAACTAGCCAATTTCTGCAGCAGATATGCAGCCGGACCGAATCGAGGGGTGTCTCCGGGTTGCAATGACTGCTGCTGGTGTTCGTCGTTGCTGCAGCTGCTCTCGCTGCTCCTAGATTTCGATCGAGGGGTGTCTCCGGGTTGCAATGACTGCTGCTGGTGTTCGTCGTTGCTGCAGCTGCTCTCGCTGCTCCTAGATTTCGCTCTCCGGTGGAAGAAGCTAAAAGAGCTCCCACTCTTGCTGTTATTGCAATCACTGTCGTTGCCCCTATCGCTTTCTGAACTGCTTATTCGAAGGGAGCTGTTGCTGCTGTTGCTTTTCCTGCTTCCTTGCTGTTCGAGTACAGCATGAAAGCTTCGGCTGCTGTTGCTTCCATCGGCATGCGCTTCAGTGTCACATGTATCGGCGCTACTCTGACGGCTCTGCTTAGGTGGCTCCGGGGTATTTTGCTGTTGCTGGTGCTGCTTATCCTTGCTCGTAGGGGGATCAAGCACCTCCAGGGGCAGCTCTTGCAGCAGCACAGTGGCCAGGGAATGTGTGGCATTCTTCGTCGTCCCATCTGTGGTTCGTCTATCTGCCACAACTGCTTCGGACAGATGTTCAGCCTTTGCACGTTCAGCAGCAAACGATGGAGGAAATGAATCTCCTGCAGCTTCAGTAGCAGAATCAACCGCAGCAGCTGGTTTTACTTTTTCCGTCACAGGTTTGTTTGGATCAGTCTGTTCTAGAAGCTCCTCATCAATCCTTTCCCCTTTTCTCATGCACGCCTGTTGCAGCAGCAGCAAATGCTCTCTTTGCTTCTGGACCGTTTGTTGCGCCGCAGCAAGCGTATCTCTGAGCTTTGTTGCTGTTGCTGACTCTGAGTCTAGACGCCCTTGAAGCGCTATTTCTTCTCGTTGTAGCAGCAGCAACTGTTGGTGCTTCTCCTCGTTCTGGCGCTGACCCAAACAACAGACGCAGCAACACTGATATCAACGGGAAGCAACACCAGCAAGCACAACAGCAAAAATGCAGCACCAGAACTAACAACAGCAGTCTCGGATTCACTCACGGAGAGGCAATCAAGCTTCTGTTGCTGGAGCAGTAACTGCTGTTGCTGCTGTTCCAGCTTGCCCTGTAGCTGTTTTGCCTTTTGCTGCTCTGCCTCGAGTTGCTGTTGCAGCTGAAGGGTTTGCGCTAGGTGATGCTTGCACGTGTCCTCGTATTGCTGTTGTTGTTGTTGCTGCTGCTGCTGCAGTTCAGATAGCTGTGCCTCCAGGGCGGCTTTCTCCTGCATCAGACAGCGCAGCAGCTGCTGCTTGGTGGCAATTTGCTGCTTTTGCTGCTCATTTTGTTGCTGCAGGACCTCGCGCTTCCCTGTTTCTTCGGCTAGTAATTCCTGTAGAAAAAACAAAAACAACAACTGAATATTGGTTTCAGCCATACCAGGGCAACAGCACACCCTTCTGGTGCAGGAATGCCTACTACCATACAAAGGCAACAAAAAGCAGACAAAACAACGGAAGTAGCAACAAGAGCGAACAGTGCCAACAGAAGAGACGAAAGGAAGCACCTGCAGTTCATGCTTCAGTGTTGTTAGTTCGTGCTTTGCCAGCAACAGCTCGTCAGTGCTGCTGTTGCCCTTTCGCAACAACTCGCGTTGCGCTGCAACTTCCCGCCGCAGCTGTTGCTCCTGCTGCAGCACCTGTTGTAGCCGCTGGCTTGACTCGGCCTGAATAAATCCGCAAAAGTAAAACGTTAGCTTACCTAGACGAATGAAAAAAGCAAGGTGAGCATTGGAAGGTTTTCGAGAAGAGCCAGGACAATACGCTGCAGGCAGCCCTGACACGGCAACGAACTCGGTGGCAGCAGTACAAGTACATACACCGTCAGAAATGCGACCACCTGCGTCGTCGTAAACTGCAACAAAAGCTACGTCTGCTCCGGTACGTCTTGCAGCTTGCCTGGAGGAGCGCATATCTCTCTTCGTGTTCCCGTTCAGCAGTTTCACTCTGCTGTTGCAGCTGCTGTAGCTGCTGCTGCATTGCTGCGATTTCGTCTTCTCGCTGTTGATGCTTTCTTTGGAGCCTTAATAACTGCTGTTGCTGCTCATGGAGTGCTTGCTGCTGCTGCTGCCGTTGTGTGCTTGCTGCAGCAAGCCGTTTGCGGGCTTCTGCCAGCTCCTCAGACTGCAGCAGCACCATTTGCCTCTCTCTGCAAAACAAGGAATGACACTCCATATCCACAGCTAAGCTTGGATCTACAGCTCACCCCGTTAACTCCAGCCTGTAATGGGAAGCAATAGGTAAGAGGAAAGGCAAAATGGGGAACTGCCCTCTGCTGCTGATCTGGAGTCATAAAGGCGAGCGCGTCTCGAATGCGCATTCGGCGATCTCCGCCTATATGGAAGGTTTTATGGCTTGCGAGTACCTCTCTAGTTGCAGTTTATCGGCTTCTTTCTCGCGTTGCAGGCTCTGCAGTCTGGCCTCTTTGTGAGAGGCAGCTGCGTTTAGTTGCTCCACAGCCTGAAGCATTTGATGCTCCTGCTGTTGCTTCTCCTGCTGTTGCCGCGCATTTCTCTCAGCCTGTTCCTGCATCAGGGATAGCTGCTGTTTATGCTGTTGTATCTGCTGTTCCTGCTGTTGCATCTGCTGGCGAAGGAGGACGTTGCTTTCTTTCACTCGTCTCAATTCATCTGCCTCTGCTCTCTGCAGCTTATCCCTTTCCGCCGTTTCCTACACGCAAAACCGCACCAGTAGCCAAAGGCTTAACCACAACAGCAAAGAACAACAGATTAAAAAAAACAGAAGCAAACGCCGCGGAACTGGGAGTACTAGCCACAACATGGCTTGCAAAATATAGCCATAGGCGTGTTTACATCTTCTCTCTGCAGTCTGAGTGTTTCTAGTGCTTGTTGGGCCTCCTGAAGTTGCTGCTGCAACTGCTCCCTTTCACCGTTGGCTGTTTGCTGCTGCTGAAGCAGGTGCTGCTGCAGTTGTATTTCATGCAGCTGCTGGACTTCCTGTAGCTGTTTCTGATGAGCACACTGGAGCTCTTGAATCTGCTCCTGGTGTTGCTGACGCATCGACTGCTGCTGCTTTAGGCGCTCCTCTACCTGTTGCGCAGCTGCAGCTGCTGCTGCTTCGCGCTGTTCCTCTTGTTGAATTCGCAGCGTTTCAACCTAAAAAAGACAAGTTCTAAAGCGTGCACCCTATTATGGAGCAATAGAGGGGCCAGCTAGGGCAAGGGTGCCGCTTGACCCGGGTTTTGAGTCTGCACTTCAGGGATGATCGCTCACAAGCTTTTCCTGTTGCTGCTTAGCTCCCACAGTACGCTGCAGCTCCAGTTGCAGCGAGTTTATTCTTTGCTCTAGCTGTTGTTCCTGCTTGTCATGCGCTCTAGCTGCCTCAGCTGCTGCGGCTGCAGCGGCGCAAACCTGCACAACCCGAAGGCCAGGGCGAACATGGTCAATTGTCTAGAGAGTGAAACAAGGATTCGGAAACCCCATTACTAGATTCTTAATGCAGCTTGCCTGTCTGTCGCAAATAGCTTTGAATCCCATAAGACTGTTTTCCATCCATCTCGCAGCGTCTCTTAGGCTGTGCTGTAGTAACACTCGGAGAAGCTGGAGCTGCTGCTGCAGCGCACCAACAGCAGTAGCTGCAGCAACTGTGAGACGTTTTTGCTGTTGCTGGAAGCTGACTGCCCGCTGCTGCTGCTGCTGCTTCCTGGAATGCAGCGCAAGCTCTTCCTGTTGCAGATGTTGCTGCCTCTCCCTCAGCTCCTTCTCTGCTTTTTGATGCTCCAGCTGCTGCTGCTGCAGCAGTAACTGCTGCGCCTGTAGCTCTTGTAGTTGCTGCTGTTGCTGCTTCTGCTGTTGGAGCAGGAGTCTTGTCTGCTGCAGTGCATCCTCCATTTCCAGAAGTTTCGTTCCCCTACTTTCGAGCTGCTGCTGTTTGTGTTGCCCCTCTTCCTGATGCGGCGCCTCTTGCTGTTGCTCGGGCGGAAAAGAATTGTCTTGTTCCTCTGTTCGAGGATAAACTGGCTCCGGAGAGGTGCTAACTCTACTCCTCCGCCCGCTGAAAGCGCTGTCTTTGTCGTTGTTGCAACTGATGCTTTTGCCGCTGCTGGTGGATCTGCTGTTCCTGCTGGTGCGGTTGTTGTTCTGCTGCTGTTTTCGTCTTTCTTCTCGTCGCGCTAGGTCCGTAGAATGCAACTGCAGCTGTTTCTGTTGCAACAACTGTTCCAGTTGCCGCTGTGGCAGTATGTGCGGCTGCTTCTGCTTTCTGCAACTCGATGAATCCCCCAGCAGAAGACGGCGACTGCGGGAAATGAGAGAGGCAACCGAGTCACTGCTGCTTCTGCTGGTGTCGCTATGGGAGTCTTTATGTTGCAGCTGCTTCTGCTGCTTTTGCTGCTGAGTTTCCACCATCGGTTGCTCCCTTGACCCTTGCTGCTGCTGGTGCTTTTGGTGCGTGGCGCTTGCATCAGATCTACTAGTCGCACGTCTACTGCTGCGCTCGCGCCTGTTGCTGTTTCTACTACTGCACCTGCTGCTGCTCCTGCTGTTGACGCTGGGACTGCTTGTTCTTCGCTCTAGTCCTTTCCCTCTTCTGTCAGTGCTGACTGCCCTGTGGTGATTCAGGCTGCTTTGCTTGACCCTGCCTGTGGCTCTGCGCCTGTTGCTGCTGTTGCTGCCGGTGCTGTTGTTGCGGCGTCTTGCTGTACCTGTGCAACTGCTTCTCCCAAGGCGCGACGAGCAGCACACTGCCCCTTGGTTTGAGTGTCCTGGCTTTCTGAAACTGCTGCTGCAACTGCTGGTGCGGCTACTCGGTTGGGAACCATCTGCGCAACGGGGAACAACACCTTCGTTTGGTATCCTCTGCAGATGTCGCCGACGGTGCTGCTGACGGTGTGTCTGAGGGTGCCGCCTGTTGTCATTTCCCAGAAAACACTCTATTTCTGTTTGTTGCCATTTTCGCTGTGAATGCTGTGCCTGTCCTCGATGCAGCAGTTGCCAGCTCTCAGACGTTGGCCCTACTGCATTTACAGCAGCAGCCTCTACAGCTCCTGATGCCGCCATCGGTGCATGATTCTCCGGATAGCCTTTCTTTTGAATGCTGTGCAAGCAGCTTCTCCTGTTGTTGTCACGGCGGTGCTGCTGATTTTGCTGCTTCAACCGCTGCTGCACCTGCAATCGGCGATGTTGACTCTGAAGCAACAGCTGATGCTGCTGTTGCTCGTCAGGGGGCATTCCGCTACCTCCTCCAATATGGTTGCTGAGAAGCAGAGAGAAGAAGTCTTCTTCTGCCATTGCTGTTGCTGCTCTTCCTGCCTCTGCCGTCGTCCTTGCTGTCTTTGCTGCTGCGCTATGTCAGCTGCCACTGCTGTCAGTAAGTACCGCATGGCGGAAAATTTCATGTACACCCCAGACGCTAGGCTTTTGGGCGTATGTCTTTGATTCTGGATTCACAACTGAGGCGGCATTATCGGCTTACCCGTTCCAAGAGGTTTTGTAGGGGTCGAGCACGTCGTCGGCAGTCTTCACCGTTCCCAGACCTTTTTATGGCTCCTTTTGCTGTTACTGTCCCTTCCCTCGATTGCTCAGCTACTGCATCAACTGACGTTGCTGTGTTGCTCCCACCGGGCCTGCTGCGTTGCTGATAGCACAGGCGTTCAAGTCTTGATGTATCTCCAGCACGTCTGCTTTTATTCAAGGCTGAAATTTCTTGAAATATTCAAAGATATGTACTAGGATGGACTTTTAAGCCCCCCAAATGCAATGCTTGCGGACTAATGGTTCTCCAGTCCTGAACCAAGTGGCTAATGCTGATTATTGTCTGCGTGACGGTAGCGCTTCCGTTGCAATTATCCCGAGCGTCTCCCCCAGAACGCAAAAGCGTTCCGGAATTAACACTTCTAAAAAGTCTGTCTGCAAATGCAACCCTCGTATCCTGTCGTGTTGTTGCTGGAGGGGCCCCGAGGTGTCAATGCTGCCTTGGGCGAGTTGTTTGAAACTGTCGGGGTAGCTGCTCTTCGTGCTGGTCACAGGAGAGTTGACAGTCAATAATTTCAAGTTGCTTGAAATGTTAACTGCGTTTCTGGAATTATAAAAACTCTTGCTGTTTTAAGGATGGCAGACCCACTACAAAGCGAGAGGCCAGTGGCCCTCGGCGACATCGTCCTGCCAGCCCTTTTGCGAACCCCTTGAACAAATTTGTTTGAGGCTTACACCCTAATTTTCCGCTTAGCAGAGGCAGAACATATTAGAGTTTTCTTCGAAAATTGGAAAGAACTGGGGAGTGCTAGTAAACAACGCGTACACGGCTATCGGCTGGTCTGCGTCGCTTCACGTTTCACCCTGTCCATTGACTGGTTAAACGCAAATGGTTCAAAAGGAAGTTGATTCCACTGTAACTGATGGGGCAACATAGGCCCAAAACTAGAAGCGCCCATATACAAGGTTGATGAGAAAATGTTGCAGCGATGACGTTGTGTTGGCCGTGGGCCCACAACGCCAGTTCAGTGAACTTCGCGCACTGCCCAACTGCAGTGAACTGGGCACACTGCACCAGGAAGCAATTCACTTTCACCATTTATCACCAGTCAGCACGGTGCTGCCAAACATAGCCGCAGGAGGAGATGAAGTGTTCCGAGACCCATGCACTTGAGTGTGATACATGCTGTGCTTCCCTTTTATTGTTAATCAGACAACGATACATTGCGGTACCATTTGTTGGCTTCTCAGCAGTTCTGACTAGGCTAGGAAGTCGCAGCCCCCGAATACTGCCAACGTTGCCCTGCGAGTCATGAGAATATGTAGGAAGTAATGAACGAGCTCTGATGCGGCAGACTTTCTGCAGCGGTACTTGATAAAAAAACAAGTTTCTTCCTACAAAAGGTGGAGGCATTGGAACTGGGTTCCTCTGACGCTGCAGTAAAATGGTCGCATGTTCCAGTGATGCCCTAAGCGGGTTTCCAACCACCTGTGGGCTGCATCTGCATTCCATTTGTGTAGCTTTGAGCTTCAGAAACAGAAACGATGTCTCCTTTCTCACGATATTGTGCTGCCCTTACTTTCCGTTCCTAGTAAAGAGTTTCCAGACAATAAGAAGCTGTGGGGCTCCTGGCATTCGACGTGGTAATCGGACATGCCTGGGTATCACCCTTTTTTTGTAAATGCATCGATGGTTTCTGTAAACTCTTCCGAAATTCTGTTTCTAGCACGTATATTTACAGTCACTTCTGTTTCAAGGGGAGTCTCCTCTTGTGCTTGGCTTCCGCCGCAGTTTGCACTCTCGCCTGCCTTACTTTCTCAGTCAAGCCTGAAAACCTGGCAGGGTGGTAGCAGCCAGCAGGGGCAGATAAAGCAAACCTTGGAGAGGATATAGATCCACACTACAAGAAGTGGGCAAAGTCACTCAACATTCAAATACGTACAAGTCCTGTGCACAACCGTGGAGACAATAGCAGGTATTGTGCACAAACGGACAGCTGATGCGGATGCCCTAACAAGATAAATTTTCATGGATATAAAATGCCTACAAAGTGTACGACTGAACTTCTGGCGTCTGTGGGGTTCTATGTGTCGCCTTGCCCCATGTTCTCCTCGCTGTTTTTGCACTTCTTGTGTCAAATCTTGTACTTCTGTTAACTATACGCTTTCAATCTTCCTATCTCATCTAAAAGGCTCAGCAGCAGCAACAAACAATAGAGGATATCAGCAGAACGCCCCCGGGACGCCAGCAAAAAGTGGGCCAATCTCAGCAGCGAGCGCGCCGCAGTAGAAGGAACAATTCAAGCAAACCATGAGTTCGGGTGTGTCATGCGCATTGGAGTTTGCCATATTGCTTGTTGGTATGCGCAGTGCATAATCAGCACTTCCGATTCCGGAAGAACTTAGTGGACGATCAATACCGACAAAACAACCGAATAAAGAAAGCATCACCAGAAGCAACTGCTGCCCCAGACATGCCCAAAAAACTATTGTACAAAGACCCCCATTTCGTGCTTTGGCCTTCTCCGCATGCGCCACATTCTCTTGGGTGCAAGGGATGCCCTTTTATCCCTTCACGCAGGAAGGGCCTTCGTATTCCAAACAGGACAGCGGCGATGTTTTTTCGTGTTCATGCCGTCTGCTTTGCTGTTTATGCTGTTGTCATTGTTTTTAGCGCTGGTGCTACTATTTAGCATGCTGCGCTTGCTGCGCATTTGCTGCTGCTCATGTTCCTCCAGCTTATTCGTAGCACGGCCAAAACAGCTTATACACCGTGCTTGGCACATTGTTTTTTTCAACTGTGCACGCCATTGCTGAAGTGTGCATGCTGCCAGTGAAGCTGTGCATGCTGCTGTATATGGTGCTTATATCACCGCGGGGACTTTACGAGCTGCTGCTGCTGTTGCTTCTTAGCAAGACAGTTAACAGCAACGTGGCGGCAGTAGTGATTGCTGCATTTTAGCCTACTGAGGAATAGCAACGTGACGGAGAAAGCTGCTCCTGCTCTGGGCATGCAACTGCCTCCGTACGCTTTCTGTAAGTTGCCGCGTCTTCTCAGCAACTTTGCTTGCAGGGACGGCCTGAAAGAAACGCGAAACTCTTTCTTTCCTCTCCGCGACCGCTTCGCAAAATTAGGAGGCACAGCCATGCATCAACCTCCTGCCATCACTTTTGTTGCGGTTGCTATTTCACTAGCAGACTCCGCGATGAGGTGATTTCCATCAGATTCTCATATCTTTAGCGTCATCGGGCCAATAGCTCCGCCTCAAGAAAGTTAAAATCTGTGCCTTGTTGAAATCGCCAAACTCTTCTTCCATAGCAAGAATGTCCTTGTCTGCATCTCTCGCTAGCAGCAACGGTATAGACACCAGGCCTGTCTCTGGTGGTGGCGTGTCTCTACAACTGGTGCATGCGGCCCTCGGAGGCCACCTTGTATCACAGTTAGCATAATTAACAGCTTCGCCATCGCCCTTCAGAAAGGCAAGCGTGGTATCAGCAGCTGTACGTACAGTAACCGCGTTGTGAAGCCTCCATAGCCACAGCTTGAGTTCGTCCATCTTCCTGGCCTCTGCTTGCCTATTCGCCCATGCAGACCTTGAATCCCTACGCTGCCCCCTAAAATCCTCAAGGAGAGAGCTGTCGCTCCCCCTCGACATGGGTAGCTCCGTCTGCGCCTGCTTAAGTGCCGCCATATCCACAGGAAGAGGCAAACGGATGAGTGCATCTCCCGCAGGAGGCGAGAGGGCATCCAGTCCGTGGCTCCTCTTGGAAAATAGCAAAGTAAAGTGTTGCCGGCACGCGTTGCAGCCAAAAAAACGCTGCAAGAAATTGTATATGCCGTAAGCGACTTCAAATGCGGGGACGGACATGCAACCCAAGGAAGGATTTCGCTCGATTAACGCTTCCTGCGTATATGATTCATGCCAAACGCACAATGCAAATTGAGGCATGAACAATGCAACTAATTAAAGTGTGCATGCTGCATAAGGGTGAAGTGCTGCGCTCTGTGTATATTAGTGAAAGCACTCAAACTGCTGCTGTCAGAATTTGTCTACAGACAAGTGCGCATTCTGTACGTTTTACATTGTGAGTACGTTAATTTTTGAGTGCAAATAGAATATGCATAGGGAAACGACTGACAGTTGACAAAGATGCCGTGTCAATAACTTGATCAAGGTCAATAGGTCGTTGTTGCTGCTGTTGCTGCTGCAGAAGGTAAATTGGTAGTGCGTGTCCCTTCCTCTTGAAAAACAGCTCACCGGGTCCGCACTTGGGGTGTGCATTGACCTTAACGGAGAGCTCACTAGCCCCTTCTGCCAGCAGATGCATCAGCATCCACACACTGCATGTGACGGTAGTGCAATGCTTTAGCCTAGGTTCTTCCAGGGGCGGCAACGGTAGTGCCTCGGTACCGAATGCCAAAGAGCCTATCCATTTACGCCAGTCCGCTGTTCTTAGACCCCTGGTGGCGTGAATATTGCCGTCGATCTCCCTGTACAGCTCAAGATACTCCGAGAAACGTGCACTTTCGTCTATGTGAGTTTCAGGCTGTCTCAAGGGGAGACGGTCTTTCATGACCTGCATGGAGTTCTGCAGATGAATTATCGCGAGAGCAGCTGCCCTCTTCACTGAAACAACGGGCACCACAGCCCGCACTATTTCGAGCAAATCCACCAAGGCAAACATCTCATCAAAGCTCATGTGCTCTTTCTCCGTAACAACCCAACTCGCCAAAATGAACTGCAAACCCCTAATGCCGTCATATAGACGTGCTTGAGCTAACCCTCCTGAAGTCGGCTCGTCATCGCCCCCTGGGGAACTGTTTCCTGCATTCCCTCCGCCTTCTTTCTCTTCCTGCTCACTGGCAAAGGAATCCGACGCCACAAGTGCCGGTATATGCTCGGACCTCCATCTGTATGCACCGCACGGAGTGCCGCGCAGGTGCTCAAAGGCGGCAAATTCTCCTCCCAGTGTCAGCCGGCTGCAGCGTAAGTCAGCACAAACAACAGATGAACGGGTGGAAGGCAAATAGATGAAATGGAAGTAGAATTCGTCTGAGCGACAAGAAAAGGAAAAACATAGCATATGATAAAGCTTACAGTTCGTTCTTGCTTATTTGTTGCTGCGTTTTTCGCGCCGCATACTGCACGGCAAGATATATGTCATCGCTGGGGAGTGCAAGGGAATGAATAGCCACAGTTTCCGGTTGAGATGCATCAAACGAATCCAACGCGCCCCCGTCGTGCATCCCAGGAAATTCCAAATGCAGATTTCCCTCCAGTGCTGTGGCCTGCTTAGGCTGCTGCTCAGAGGCCGGCAGCTGCAGGTGCAGGGACGACGGGACAAATAATTTGATGGAAGGCAGCGCAAATATGCCTAAGTTACCACAAATATCCATGGTGTTTTCGTCTTCCATGCAGTTCAGCGCCGCAAAATGAAAGCGGCTACGAAGATCCATTGCCAGTTGCGAAAAGGTCTTTTTGTAAGTAAAACAGTGCGGGCACCACGCCGAATAAAACATCAGTACCAGGCCTTTTCCAGCAGTTCTTGCCTTCCTCACGGCCTGCCGGTAGTCTTCCGCCGTAACAGCCTCTTCTACAATAGGATCCGGTGCAAACATATGTCTGTGTCCGCGGGTTTCGTTTAACACTGCAGATGCCACAGCTACTGCCCTTTCTGGGGCTGTACGAGGCAAAGAAGCCGCGCTCGCGGCTGTGGTAGTAATCCCATCCTCTCTAGCCGCAGCTGGATCTACCAGAAAACCAGCAGACGATGTCCGGCCTGCCGTGGGAGCGACTTCAACAGAGGCCACGACCTCTGCTACGGCCGGCTGGAGGTGGACGAAAAAGAAGGTAAGTCTTACTAGCGCAAACAGTACGAAGATACGGGTACCCACCCCACCAAAAGAATTATTGTAAGGATGAAACCTCATCAGCTGAGTGTGCAGACTTTAAACGCAGCAGATACTGATATTTGGCGAGAACAATCGGACGCCAACAGCGACAGAGGTGAAGCGTGCAAATCGGTTCAAGAATGGGAAGTAATACGCCACTACGCAAGATTAGCAGGGTTTAAAACAGCCCTAAATTGCAAGAAAATTCACCCGAAATTGGAAGATTTACACTTGGCTCTAGACAGGGTGATTCACAGACAGGCGAGAGAGGCCGTAGAGACAGGAGTCACGTTTGCCCTTCAATAGTGTAGTTTGTGATCAATAGGAGCAAGTGCCCCGGAAGAAAGTAATGAAAAGTGTTGAGGCTAGTGCCAATATCGTATTTGGCTAGCTATCTTGTATTTTGGATGCTCGGAAAAGTAGAAGAAGGCCTGAAAGGCGGTGGCCAGTTTGCAAGTGCACCCTGACATCCATTCGTCGTCCACCTTCCGTTGGCGTTAGCAGATTTTTGGAAGCATAAAAATTACTATATAGAAGTAAATACAGAAATATTTTTCTTGTTACTCCTTCATCGTCGTTTTGATGCCGGCTGGCCCTATCTTTGTCCCCGACAAGGCGGCGGGCGCCCGCCCATGATGCAATTGAGAGAGGCGCTCACTTAGGTTGCTGTAGCTGCTCACTGTTTATAATTCAGTAAACTAGCAGATTTCATTGTTTATTAATCCAACCGAGGGGCTGAGTATAGTCTCTTGTCAGGGTAGAATAGCCTTTCCTCGGGTGTGGCACGCTCTAGATAACGCAAGTCCTCGGTCTTAGCCGAGGGCCATAGTGGAATGACCTATTGTCAGCATACATTAGAAAATATCTCCCTAAAATGAGCTGAGATTCCTTCGAGTATTCAGCTGCTTCGAGCACAGCGCCACAAGGTTCTGCGAGGGGTGTAGCATACCTTACGTGCAGTTGAGCCGTTTAACGAGAGTCCTTGATCTTATCAAAGGACTATCGTGGGCTGCAAAAAGCCAAATATTTATAAGAAAAAAGTGCGTAAAAGCAGCTGACCTACTCCCCCAGAGCTCAGGCAACCATAGCGCAGCCGGTCGGCTGCCTACGCACGGGGAGTGTAGTATGCCGTAAGTTGAGACGCGCCCTACGTGCAGTTGAGACATGCACAACGACTGGTGAGCAGATTACCTACTAACGGCGGAGGAAGTGTTCAACAATTGCTTACTGAGTTAGTACATTCAGCAGAGGGGGCTTGGAAGTGCCTACTAGAGATGGGGCTGCCGTGCGGCACAAGTTGCAGCGAGGTGCGCTGCAACATATGCCGGGCTGCCCCAACTCCCCCTGCTTAGGCAGCCGACCGGCAGCGCTATGGTTGCCTAAGCTCTGGAGAAGGAGATCAGCTGCCTTTACGGACTTTTCGTACAAGTATTTGGCTTTTTCGCAGCTCACGATAGTCCATTGATATGATCGAGGAATCTCGTTACATCTGGTAGCACCGCATGGTTCTCCGCGAAGGATGCGCACACTGATCCCCACCGCTGGTGCCTGCCAATTCAAGGGGTAGCAGTAATTAACAGAAGAAAAAAGGAAAAAATAAGAAAGGAGAAAAAAACAAGCAAACGTTTTGCTCACTCGTCGTTTTAAGCATATCCCTTTTCGCGTCCCAATTATGGAACTAGATTACGGCCTGCCTCGTGTGGGGAGGCTACAGATGAATGGAAGTACAGCAGAGCAGAAATGAACCAAATTTCTGCATCGCGTTCTGAGGAAAGTTCATTTTCAACAAAAGACACTTCATAAATTATGCCTCCGACTCTGCCGGCCATCCAAATACGATGGACGCCGCGATGCAGATGCAGTGGAGGACTTCCTAGCTTCCCAGGACTGGTATCTGAGTCTCCAAAACGCACCTGAAGA